>WEIV01006030.1:55576-119166 GCA_013390005.1 Calyptomena viridis | reverse complement strand
CTGTCCCGTTATTTTTGGCAAATGGCTGCATTGCGGATGACCCAGATTCAAGGTATGCATTGAGGTGTTCACTCTTCTGGTAATGTGGTGATTCCTGGGGTTCAGGGTTAGACACTGAAGAGTAGGCTTGCCATTTGCCTGAGCATATTTTCTAAAAGAAAGAAGCACTTTTGAGATTGACTGGATGGTCTCTCTTGTTTCTGTAGGAAAGTATAGAAATTATGGTGCGGGGTGAGGGTGAGGGGGGGTATTCTTCAGTTGTGATACAATTGAGGGTGAAAACGAAAACTCAGAAAACTNTGAGTTCTTTTCCAAGCATTTTGCTGATATGCATAAAAGCACCACCTGTGCCCCTTCTGTACTGGGCAACTTTACCCACAAACATTTTACCCACCCATCCCCTTCTCCGAAAAATCCTAGTAAACCCTAAATAACAGACTATTGCAAAGAATGTTTAATTTAGGTTTTGTGATGTAAAGATGAGTCAACATTAGCTTTTAAGCATTGTTTGTCTAATAAAAATCTTCAGAAAATAGAAAGGATGGAACTTACAATAACTGTAGGAAGCACATTTACTCCTCTCTCATACACTAGGAGAAGCAATGAAAAATAATGCGGGATGAGGTGTTATATTCATGGTAGTTACTTTGTTGATTTCTTCAACACAACAAATAGTGCACTTTCTATATCTTATTTTAAAATTATTATAGATAAGTTGGCTGATAGGTTTAAGTGGGAGAGAATGAAATCTGTTGAACAGATAGTAATAAAATACTGTGTGTTTTAAAAAAGAAAACTCATCTGAAGTTGTTCTAGATTATTTTGACCCTTAAAAACCAAAGGCAGATGAAAATGGAATAATATGATCTCTAGTTTTGCAGTTCATAGTATTAAGGATGTTTTATGTCACTCTGGCTATAGTATTGTAATATTATTCCACAGTGCACAAGTTCACTTAAGAAATAATTCTTCGATTTCGAAATCTTCTCCAGAGAAATGCTTCTCCGATTTTATCATTCGTCCTTTTTTTGCCATGTACTTGGATTGTCAATTCTCTGGAGGGGTTTAAAAATATATGAATGTTGTGAATCTCTGTTTTATTCCATGAAGATGGACACTTGTGCAAATTGCAGGAAATTGAATTAATCTACATGGGACTTGTTAAAGTGTTCTTAGTATAAGGAAGCTCAATAACGGCGCTGACTTGGGGTAGAGGTTTTATTTAATCTGTCAGAACAGCTGTATAAATGAGATGTGTTGCAAATGCAGCACGCGTAGATGTTTTCCATCTTCTGAGCATTTCCTAAGAAGGACCAGTTAATGTCTCTCAGGGGAGGCTTCTTGCCGCTTGCTACTCTGTCGTCAGCTAGGTTTGCAGTGTGGTAGAAAATGTGCACCCCCAGTTCCTGAGCCCTCCCTCAACCAGCATGATGCTTGTGACCTGCTCCCAGAAAAAAGGTACTGCAGTTGGATTCAGCAGCCCTCTGAATAATCAACCTTTGGGAAGTGCCAAATCCCCATGGTGCCACTACGACTGCTAGAAAAAGTTTAAGAATGGTTGCTGTAGGAAAATGTAGGCTTGCTTCCCTGATTAAATACTGCTGGATATATTTCTGTAAGACTTCAGTGTGGTATTTTGTACAGGACTGCCTAGTTTTCACTACTGTATGGAATTCAATCATAGATGTCTTCTCAACTTCATAGAAACATAGAGCTGTTTGGGTTGGAAGGGATCTTAAAGATCATCTGCATCTAACCCTCCTGCCGTGGGGAGGGACACCTTTCACTACACCAGAGTGCTCAGGGCACCTTCCAATCCAGCCTTGAACACTTCAAGGAATGGGGCATCCCCAGCTTCTCTGGGCAATCTTTTCCAGTCCCTCACCACCCTCACAGTAAAAAATTGTTTTCCAATACCTAATCTAAAGCTACACTCTTTCAATTTGAAGCTAGTCCCCCTTGTCCTGTCACTACCAACTTCCACATGGAAACACAGATGACTTATTCTGGTCAGTAGTATTTTCTCTGTTGTTGCCTAGCTAGGAGATGTAAGTGCATTTATCTGGACCCTCAATTTCATCTTTCCATGCCATTTTGCAATCTTGTTTTACACAGTCCTGTAAAAATGCAAATTTATTGTTGATTAGCTTTAACTTAGCTCTCGAGGTACTCGTTGGTTGTTTGCTAGAGTACCTCTCATCCTCATCCTGGACTCCAACACTTAGCTTAGAGAGAAGTTCCTTTAAATTGTGCTCTGCTCTCTGAAGCCATAATTGTGTATTGTGCACTCATAGTGGTGTAATTACATTGCAAAGCACATGAAATAAGTATTTTCTCTCTATGTCAAAATTCCTTCTTCCATGTCCATTACTTTGACTCTTAATTCTAAGCTAAATGATCTGTTCTGGTGTGTGCTGTCCTTCATAAGCCATCTTTCTTAAGAAATAACCATTATACAAGCTTCCTGTTTCTGGCTTGGTTTTAGAGGCTAAATGAGACATGCATGCATAACTAGAAATGAATTTAGGAATTCATATTTGTGGGCTGTGCAATTTATTTTCACTCCTGTTGTCGTATACCACTCTCAAACACATACACGGATTTACTTGTCAAGGTACCCTACTACATAATAGTATAATTTATTTTTGTAAGGTGATTATGAAGGCTCAGTTGAGAGAGATCTAATGGCAGCCAATTTTGCTAGACCCAACAATGTGCAGAGGGAAGCTTTTCCCAACATCTGGCAAAAAAGTCTGAGGCTGATTTTCATTTACAGTAGGAATGGGTTTGGAATAATAACCCAAACTCCGTTCAGTTCCAGGAAAGGTAGCTTGAGCCAACCTTTTATAAGTCACTTTCTCCATCATGCCTTTGGGCTGAGTATCCTGACAATATGTCTATTTTTTCTGTAGTTAAAATGCTATAGTCTGTTTATTTTAAAGTGTCTGAGGAGGTGGGGATGGTGATGATTACTAAAAGTAAAGTTTGGTGAAGTATTCATACAAGCTGACAAGCAAGATGGAGCGTTGAGAGGGGATGCAAATATAAGGGTTTCAGCCAGGCAGCCATGGCTTTGTTTAGCACTAGATGTTCTTTTGCCGTTCTATCTTCTGACGTTATTCCAACAGGAAAAGTGGGGAGAGAAAGAGACAGCACTAAAATCCAGAGAAATACCACAAAGCCATAGCAGTTGTTTTTATTCTGTAATGGACTGTATTGTTAAAAGCATTAAATAGCATAATGAAGAGTTGTGGGTATGGAGGGGTTTTTTTTTAATTTTACTTTGATGTAAACAACTTGCTGTACATTCAGAAAAATCCACACACTGGTAGGCATTTAAATCAAAAAATGTTGTTATGGATTGTCTCGACCAGCCTCATTCCTTTTTCATGGTTTAATAATGCTTTCAAGTGTGTTAATTTGTGCACAGTAGCTGCTAGGGTACTTTCATAGTTAGCTTTTTCTTGATGACTTGAGATGTCTAAAGAATGTTTTGTTTTTTTACCTTCATTGCAGCTGAATAAAAGTGGT
The DNA here is from genome assembly GCA_013390005.1 of Calyptomena viridis. NCBI lineage: Eukaryota > Metazoa > Chordata > Aves > Passeriformes > Eurylaimidae > Calyptomena > Calyptomena viridis. The sequence goes on along the minus strand of WEIV01006030.1, from coordinate 115,635 downwards.
GTTGACATCAAAGACTGTCAGGAAAATGTGTACTGCTTTTTTTGGACCAATGCCAAGCAAAGTTAATGGAAATTAGCTACAACAAAACCCAGAAAAGGTTCAGTTTGTCGAAACTGTTTCTGTCTTAAACTGCTCCTTTATACCTTACAAATGTTTAAAGGCTTTTATGGTCTATACTGCAGTTAACTTGCATCATTTAACATGCAGCACTTTTGTAGGGGGTGATGTGACAGTGTAATTTATATTTTAGCGACTGTATTCATTAAAAAAAAAAAAAAGTGGAGTGTTTTAGCTATTCATATTGTTTTAGTCATACTGCTTTGGATTGTGAAATGGGCAGACTTTACAAACTTACTGAGTCTGATCAGTACTTTGATGGAAAATGCAGTTCAGCACCACCTGTGGGTTGTCCATCTCTAAGTTTCTGCAGCTTGAGCAGATTTTTCTCCCTTTCTTAATTAAAACTGTTTTTTCTTAGAGTTGACAAATAAGTTTGATACACAAAGGGAGAGTGAAAGGTTGATCTGATGATAGACTATTCTCTATTTGAGCTGCAGGTTAATTAGAATTAATTAGCATAATGGAAGAGGGCAAGTTTGGTGGCTCAACAAAAAAGTTCAAGCTAGCATGATCATAACTTCTCCCTATTCGAATTTGGCATTAACATGGATTTAGCACTAAGATTTCAAATGTTTTCTCTGTGTGCATACACTTACACATTCTGAAAAGGTGTACACTTTCCATACATTCAAACTATACATTTCAGGCAGAGACAAACTTAAGATGTTCTCTATGTGTGTGTGAACAGAAGGAGAATGTATTGGAAGTCCTTGGGCAGCTTTGGAGATGCAAACTACTGGAAAGTAAAAAAGTTGTTTCACTAAGTGTCTGTGTCTGTGAAAGTTTATATAATTATGTTATGTTCTCTACTTTTCTCCTATCATGCTTTAATTTTCACACAAAATTTTCAGAGAAAAATCTGTCTCTGTTTTCATACCTCACTGCTTTTTTCATAGCGTTGTATGGAAGATCGACTGTTGTACATACAGCCTGATACAGAGCTTTTCCTTAAACCTTGTCTATCCCTGTTTTTATGCTGACTCAGACTGACTCATATGCTAGATATAGCTTTGACTGAGGCTAACATCCAATTTAGCAGAGATTTACTTTGCAGTAATATGTTGAAATTGTATTTTTATCCCTGTAACTGTCATTTATTTTAAGATTTGTCTCTAGCAGTTGAAGGATTTATTTTGATGCTTACAGAACTAGCAGTTTAATTTTCTAGAACTGCATTTTTTGGTCTGTTTTGAACATGTGTTTATGTCATTTCAGGTATCTGAGCATGAATTCTAGTCTGGCTTGTAGATATTAAAGATTAATTACTGCTTTTTTTTTTCCTGATGGTGCAGTCACAAGACTTTGTTTTCTGCAACATCACCATTTATGACGTGAAGGCCGAGCAGCCCCTGAGACTTCCCTTAGTTTCCATGTCCTGGCAAATCACTTCACACAGAAGCATTCAGTCTTTTGTAGATTCAAGCACAATGTACAGAGGCTTTCAGCCCAGGGCCATGATGAGCAAGATATTTTTCCTTGTGGAGTAATGAGACAATATTTCCTTGTGAAGTGCTGTAATGTTCTTTAAACTGAATATTGGAGGAAACTAAAACTTTCTCATCCTTACATCTTCTCGCAATCTCTATGCTGCACTCACCTATAATGCAAAATACAGATTCAGAAAAATGTGAACTAGTATTTGGTGGAGAGAAACATACTTTATTTGTATCATTGGAAAAACCTTCATAATTTGCTACTAAGAAAAGTATCAAAGCCTTTACAGTGGATAATTACACTTTTTGAACACAAGCGGTAATACTCGCACTGCCAGAAAAAATTGGGATTGCATGTTTATGTAAATCTTCCTTTTAGAGGTAACTGTTTATTGAGAGTCATTGCTATAACTGGTTCTGCTCTGACTCTAGAATCTTTCAGCGATGTCTTGTTAATCAACCAGAGGATTAGTGACTTCTGAAGTTGTTTGATGCTGTTTGTTGTGTATTGAGGTGCTTCATTCCATATTGGAACCTATTGGATAGTATTATCCACCCTATTGTTACTGTTTACATCTGTCAGAAAAAATTCATCAGGGGAACATTTAAAAATAAAGGAATTAAAACATTGAAAGTATAGAACTGTGTCCAGTTCTGGACATGGACAAAAGAGACATGGACATACTGGAGTGAGTCCAGCCAAGAGACTGAAGCCTCTGTTGTAAGAGGAGAAGTGGAGAGAGCTGGGACTGTTCAGCCTGGAAAAGAGAAGACTTGGGGATCTTATCCATGTGTATAAAATACCTAATTATAAGAGGGAAGAAATCAAAAGCAGAGTCTTCTCGGTGGTGTTTAGTGACAGGACAAAAGGCAGTGGGCACAGACTGACATATAAGGAATTCCATTTAAACATAAAGAAGTTTTTTTACTGTGAGGGGTTGCCCAGCAAGGTTGTGCAGTCTTCGTCATTGGAGATACTCAAAACTGGACCAGACACAGTCCTGAGCAGCCTCCTCTAGCTGACCCTGCTTTGATGATCTTTCTAGGTAACCTCCAGGAGTCTCTTCCAACTACAACTGTGATTCAACACCACTTTTTATCACGAAGTTGTACTCAAACTTAAATGGCATTGGTGAGAGGTTCTGTTAGATATTTTAAAATCTGTTCCATAAGAATTTGAACTTCTGTTTAAAAGTTGTTTGTCAGAGTGACAATGTCTTTTTCTAATGTTGCTTGAAAATTTGCAGGGATCGTTAACTTCATCTGCACTTTTTGTTTTACCCTTCAGGAACGTTTCTTCTCGCCAAGAATTCGTCGTCGACTTCATGCTGTCCTAGCATCTGTTAGCACTTCAATGTTGATTTTATCAAATCTAATATTTCTTGGAGGAAATCAAGTTGGAAAAATCTACTGGAACAGGATCTTTATGGAAGGCAAGTTTATTTTTATATACTTTCTACATAACAGAACTTTCCAAATACTACCTTGGGTGGGCTGAGCCAGGTTCTTTTCTCAGTGTACTAACCAGGAGCAAGTTTTTTTCTGTTCCTGTTCATAATATAGCATAATTGAACAATTAATTGGGGTTTTTTTTAGTGAGTCTGGTGTCAGGATAGTGACGTGCTGAGTATTGAGGACAAGTTTGAGGACAGTATCAGCCTGTGGTGTTGCCAAGTAAGCAGTTAGTGACACTGCTGTGAGCTGACTCAGGAGACAAATCAAGCTTTAATTTTTTTCCCAGAGCTCAATAGAATTAGGACCATTTTTCTTTTTGCATTCTTATTCCTGCCAGAGCCCCATATTGTCAAATAAATATCTCATAAAGGAATATTTCTTCATCACAGGGGAAGTACTAGTAGGCTTCTGTGCCTAGAAGTGCTCTCCTACAAAGACCACCACTGTCTATTGCTTCTTTGTGCAGTGTTTTCTCCTCTTGTGGCTTGCAATGGTCAGCTCTGGAGCTCCAAGGCCCTGCTTAAAGCATCCCAAAACAGTGAAAAGAGTAAGGAGTAAGTTATGTACATGAATGGAACAATTTGTCTTCTGAGCTAAAGCAAAAAAACATTCAAACAGCTCAAAGGTGTTTTCAGCATAAAATGTAGTGAAGCTTTTTTAATACTGGGCAGGAAAGATGGAGCGAAATATTAGTACATGTTTAGTTTTTGCTCTTAAAGCATAAAATACTTGGTTTCTGCTTTCTTAAAAGGTTTCGTTTTCTGTTAAATTGCTTCTTTGCTGTTAATAGTTTTCAGTAGAAAAATTAGCTGAAAGAGTTCCTATCTATGAAAAAAAAGGCACTAGTCAAATTGTCCATTTCAGGTTTATAGCTTCATACAAATTATTTTCATTATGCAATTTGTATATTATAAATGGAGATAGTGTCTCTTCCTCTTTGGAAGGGTTAGTAGTTGGCAGAATACTGGATTTGCAACTGATGAAGGACAATGTTTTATCGAGTAGAACAGTATTTAATTAAACCAGATCAATTATTGATTGTTTTTCTACGTTTGGTGGTTTTGTTTTTTTTTAATAGTTCTTTGATCTATTACTTTTGCACTTGAATACATAGAGTTACTTCAGGATTAGATACCAAGCATCTAAGACAGGAATAGGAAATTAATTTAGTCATTTGCATCTTTGTTTCCATGATGTGTTAATCAAATTAACTTTATTTTTAGAACATGAAAGCTTTTACTTTACATATTAATAGAAATTTTAGTACTTATGCATGTGTTCTTAGGTGACTCACATGACTGTGAGCGTATTCTTCAACTCTGTTATTGTTCTGACAATTCATGTGTACAAAGTGAAACATCTACTACAATTTTATTGCACCTACACACCTGCTCCATTGTGGTTTTTTTACTGTGGAACAAATGGGGCAACCTCCAGTATCAACATAGACTGGGGATAAACAGATCTAGAGCAGCTCTGCCAAGAAGGACTTGGGGGTGCTGGTGGATGAGAGGCTGGACATGACCCAGCAATGTGCACTCATAGCCCAGAAAGCCAAACATGTTCTGGGCTGGATCAAAAGCAGCTTGGCCAGGAGGTCAGGGGAGGGGGTTCAGCCCCTCTGCTCTGCTCTGGTGAGACTCCACCTGGAGTGCTGCACCCAGCTCTGGGTCCTTAGCACAGGAAGGAGATCAATCTGTTGGAGTGAGTCCAGAGGAGGGTCATGAAGATGATTAAAGGAATGGAGCACCTCTCCTACGAGGAAAGGCTGAGAGAACTGGGTTTGTTCAGGCTGGAAAAGAAAAGGCTTCAGGGTGACCTAATTGTGGCCTTCCAGTACCTGAAGGGAAACTACAACATAGACAGAGAGGGACTTTTTAGAAGTGCATGTAGTGATAGGACAAGGGGAAATGATCTTAAACTGAGAGTAAGTTTAGATTAGATAGTAGGAAAAAATTCTTTACCGTGAGGTGGGGAGACACTGGAACAGGCTGCCCAGAGAAGTTGTTGATGTCTTGCCCCTGGAATGCTCAAGGACAGGTAAGGAATAGAGATCAGGTAAAGAGAGCTGGGGAAACAAAGCTGACCACTTGCGCATCAGCTTCAAAGAATAGCCAGTTCCTTTCTTTTGTTCAAATCTCACAGAATTATGCCCACAAAGATTTGTACAGATAGGAAGAAAATAGGAGAATAGATGTGTGTTTCACAGTTTGTAAATGTAACTGGCATTTGTTGATCACCAACAAAATTTATCAAGAACATACATGTTAAACTCCAGCAATAAAATGCATCTCAGAGCAGAAATTAAATCTGCAGCTTTAGGTGCAGCATTAGGTGTTGTGCATGGCATTTTCAGGTCTGGCATGTAAATAGATCTCCTAATATCAGTATTCTAAAGCCCTAAATGCCCAGCATATAGCACTTTGTGGTCAGAAATTAGAAGTTCTGATGTATAATATCTAAAAACAGTACTTAAAGAGAAGCTTCCCTTTAGCATGTTGTGTGACTGATGCAAATTTAAACTGACAGACTCCTAAAAGGAAGTTTTACTGAAGCTTAAGATGTGTGCAATGCACTTCTTAGTTACTAAAGAGGATCTACTATGTTCTTTTGCAAAGACAATATCATCAAAAATCTGTACAGTTTCATCAAAAGACAATATCATCAAAAATCTGAAAGTGGGGAGGAGAAGACATGGGTATGAAAGCAGTTAAATCCCAGGGCCACACAGTGCAAGGAGACCTGTGCAAGTGAGCTACCTTTATTATCAAAGCTTTGTGGATTGCTTTGTAGGAACAGGGTGTAGATGAGGTTTCCCAGAATTCTTTCTTGACTGATAGTCGAACTGCTTTGCAGTGCTCTGGCAGTTCCACAGATCCTATACCACTAATAAGTGTAGTTGATATTTGAGCATGTCAGGCAGCAGTATTTTTTAACATTTATTTTCTTTCCTCTTGTGAAAAATAGATTAATCTGGCTTTAAAATTAATTTCTGTGCATCATATAAATCACGGTTGTCACAATGATGAGAGCAAAGATCTGTTTGTCTTATATGTATTAGTGTTTGTTCCTAATTTTGTTCTTGAACTGTTCAGACCAGCCTTAGTGCTTTTTTTTTTAAAGTTGACTTGGTCCAGTAAGTTATTTGCAAGGGAGAAAAGTTCCTACAGCAAGTATTTGCTTTGACCTTCTTTAGTAAGATTTTTCTCTTGAGAGACGGTGTCATTCTAATAAGAAGGTAGCAGAAATGTCTTCTACACAACAAACCATTTTTAATCCTGTATTCAAATTAATTAATGCTTTACTTCAAAATGAGAAGTTCCAACGAGAGGGATTCTGTTTGGAAGGGCTCANTGTCTTGCCCCTGGAATGCTCAAGGACAGGTAAGGAATAGAGATCAGGTAAAGAGAGCTGGGGAAACAAAGCTGACCACTTGCGCATCAGCTTCAAAGAATAGCCAGTTCCTTTCTTTTGTTCAAATCTCACAGAATTATGCCCACAAAGATTTGTACAGATAGGAAGAAAATAGGAGAATAGATGTGTGTTTCACAGTTTGTAAATGTAACTGGCATTTGTTGATCACCAACAAAATTTATCAAGAACATACATGTTAAACTCCAGCAATAAAATGCATCTCGGAGCAGAAATTAAATCTGCAGCTTTAGGTGCAGCATTAGGTGTTGTGCATGGCATTTTCAGGTCTGGCATGTAAATAGATCTCCTAATATCAGTATTCTAAAGCCCTAAATGCCCAGCATATAGCACTTTGTGGTCAGAAATTAGAAGTTCTGATGTATAATATCTAAAAACAGTACTTAAAGAGAAGCTTCCCTTTAGCATGTTGTGTGACTGATGCAAATTTAAACTGACAGACTCCTAAAAGGAAGTTTTACTGAAGCTTAAGATGTGTGCAATGCACTTCTTAGTTACTAAAGAGGATCTACTATGTTCTTTTGCAAAGACAATATCATCAAAAATCTGTACAGTTTCATCAAAAGACAATATCATCAAAAATCTGAAAGTGGGGAGGAGAAGACATGGGTATGAAAGCAGTTAAATCCCAGGGCCACACAGTGCAAGGAGACCTGTGCAAGTGAGCTACCTTTATTATCAAAGCTTTGTGGATTGCTTTGTAGGAACAGGGTGTAGATGAGGTTTCCCAGAATTCTTTCTTGACTGATAGTCGAACTGCTCTGCAGTGCTTTGGCAGTTCCACAGATCCTATACCACTAATAAGTGTAGTTGATATTTGAGCATGTCAGGCAGCAGTATTTTTTAACATTTATTTTCTTTCCTCTTGTGAAAAATAGATTAATCTGGCTTTAAAATTAATTTCTGTGCATCATATAAATCACGGTTGTCACAATGATGAGAGCAAAGATCTGTTTGTCTTATATGTATTAGTGTTTGTTCCTAATTTTGTTCTTGAACTGTTCAGACCAGCCTTAGTGCTTTTTTTTTTAAAGTTGACTTGGTCCAGTAAGTTATTTGCAAGGGAGAAAAGTTCCTACAGCAAGTATTTGCTTTGACCTTCTTTAGTAAGATTTTTCTCTTGAGAGACGGTGTCATTCTAATAAGAAGGTAGCAGAAATGTCTTCTACACAACAAACCATTTTTAATCCTGTATTCAAATTAATTAATGCTTTACTTCAAAATGAGAAGTTCCAACGAGAGGGATTCTGTTTGGAAGGGCTCACTGCTGCAACTGATACTGTGCAGTACTTTTGGTTAAGAAATGGAATTATTCTAGCAAACATGGACAAAGGCATTAAGCTAGGAGGGGACAAAAGTATATTGGGTGATAGAAGTACGAAATTCTTCTTGATCTTTCTCTGGTTTACGAGGAACAGAGTCCATATCAGTGAGGAAAGCACACAGTGCATGTCAGATGTATTTTACTTGGAATAGCTGTCTGAAAATTGGACAGCCATCATTTAACTTAGCTGTAAAGCAGTACTTTAACTATCCAATTTACCTTGCTAAATTGTGAGAAGTGCCTCTCTTGAGGGCAGTTCATCCCACGTACATCTGTCTTATCATGGGATGAGATGCGTTGTCACCCATCACTGCGTTCAGAGGCATTTTGTACAGCCTGGTTTAGATGAGATTGGACACTCAGCATTTGAGAAGGTGTCCTTTAGTAGACATCCAGTGAAGAGTAAATTTCACCCTCGGTTAGAAGTGATTTACTGGAGGAGTACAAAACAGCTGGCTGGGTAGAGGTCCTGCAATGAAGGGTATCTGACTGTTTTTACCAGGTTGCAACTTCACGCATCAACACTGTCGTACCACTTGCAACAAAAATAGACCTAATGCCAAGATGCATTGACAGCAGTACAAAATACATAAATTAACCTCTTCTCCTGTGTTAGGTTCTGAAGGTTAAAATATGTCTGCTTTTGGTTGCTGCAGTTTTTTAAAAAAAAAAAATCTCTGAGGGAGAAGGAAGTACAGCAACATGATTGGAAGTCTAGGAGCCATGACACTGAAATAAATGGCAATGTTTTGTTTTGAGAAGAAATTATTGAGGGGAGAAATAGGCACACAGAAGCTTCTGCAAATAAAATGTTAATATTCTGATCACCAGTGGGGTCACGAGAAGGAAAAAAGCCTGTAAAATGTAGCAAGGAGTTGGACTTGGATGATCCTTGTGGTTCCCTTCCAACTCGGGGAATTCTGTGATTCTATGATTCAGTTACATTGTCTAGGTAAGCTGCTGGACTGCCATCTCTGGAGGGCAGTCTCCAGGTAGACAAAAGTCTGTCAAGCTAGGTAGAAAATACTGATTTTATTGTGATGTAGAAGGAACCAGACCTATTCCAAGCCCTGTTTTCTCTAGGTGGTTCATCAGCAGATACAGCTGTTTACAGCAAAACTATGAGTATTTCTTAATGTCTAACATTGGTTCACTAATTCAGGATGGTGAAGACTTTATTTTGCCTCTAGTTTTCCTTTCTGGCTTGTTTTGAAGTGAAATCAGGTTTTATGCTCCTCAGAATTTAGTTATTTAGTTAGTTTATAGAGAAAAGATTTTCTTGTCACCACTAGTTGATTACCTGACCTACTTTATGGAGTCAGAAAGCCTGGACTTCTTCACAGCTGTGCAGCACAGCAATCTGATTGTGTTTCACAGGGCATCTTAGGCACTAATTTGCAAGTGGGAATTTCCATGATCATGACATTCAGAGGTTTGAGTAAAGCAAGGAGTTTGGTGTGACATGTTTGATCATTTGATGTAACATGCCTAAGTGTGGATTTTTTGGCTTGCTTTGACAGAAACAGTAGACCATTGTGTTATGATATTAAATTAAAATTATGCTGATTGGTAATTACACTGCATCACAGGATTGAAGATTATTCTAATAATCTATATTTGTTTCATTTTATGTAAATCACTTAGTGCATGAATTGAAAATTTAAATGTTATCAGCGTCTTTCAAGGCATCTTCCTGAACCTCTGTCTTTGGCCTTGGTTTTGAAGACAGTGAAATTAGGTTATTATTCTACAAAAAAATCGTTTGTATATTAGTGGTTGAGATGCCTTTCTATATTCAACAACTAAATAATTTAACAACTCTGGGTTACTTATTGTGTAGTTCCACTGCTGTGTGAGATGCCAATAAATAAGAAAAAAAGATGAGAAATTCTTACTTTGGTTGTTGTGTATTCTAGTCTGGCTGATGTAAGATCATGTCTTCCCATTAGATATGTTGTTGATCATATGCCTCATTTGCTGCAATAATGACTGTAGGAAGAACGTCTCAGGATAATCAGCCATTCATACAACAGCATTTCATCCTTCAGAAACTATCTGAGTATTGCTAGTTAGCTTAGGTAATAGATTTAACACATTTCAGGGGCTGAAGGAAGCTAACAAAAAGTGATAGAGCAACACAATTAAAACTTGTTATTAAACAGGAATCTGTTGGACTTCTTAACTCTGAGGTGTTGCCAAATAACGTACAGCCATGTATTAGAAGCCACATTGCACTTAACAACTTCTGAGATGGGTTGCAACGATATCTGTAAGTATCTAGCTGTAAAGGGGTTTAAAAGTGCAGAAGGTATGAAATGGAGCAAAGGAACTTAAAGGTGTCCACAAAACCTGTCAGCTGAGGCATCCTTGTGACTGTGATACTATGCTGTCTATTCTGTGAATCTCTTGCAAAGTCTTCATTCAAATTTCTTAGCAGCTGAATGAAAAAGGAGGGCTGCTTCAATGATTGACACTTCAGAGATGTTACCATTTGGGTTTTCAGACGGCCCTTGTTTTGGCGTAGAAGACTGTTGTAGAGTAGCTGGCATATGGTGTTCAAGCATTCTTGTTCCTCCAGATTTTCTCTTTCACTGAGAAATCCCACTTGCTGCTGTTACACAGAAACTTAAGGTAATTTTTTCCAAACATACATTTATGAATGCTATATTGATGGATTGCATGATTTAAAGAAATACTGCGTACTGGCAGGAATACTACGGAAGATGTCACATTTTCCACATTATTCATTCCTCTTCATGCACAAAGGAAACTTGTTTTCACAATCATTTATGTGACTTTGCTTGGTGGGTGAAGTTCATTGGGATGTAAACTGGCAAAATACGAAGAAAAATGAATTTTGGTCTGCAGTAATAAGGAGGCAGTGATTTTTTTCCCCCTTCTTCACCTCCCAAAGGATGACAGCTAGGTCATCCCAAAGTATAAAAGCAAATATTCAAATGTCTTTTGAGGGACTTTCTTTAGAGTTGAAGCAATAAAACATGTTTTGCCATTTTCTGTTGCATCGTGTTGGTTTGAGCCTGTTCTATGTGAAAATGGTTGGAGCATTGCCGTGTTTAAATTCAGCTGTTGCTGTTGAATCTCAATAGTTTACCATTGTCTTTCATTTGTCTTTACAGTCTTAGGACCTGATCCCGCAACCATATCAATTCAGGAAGATCCTTCTCTCTAGAAAGTCCCAGAACATATGCAGACATGTCTTCTGGGATCAATATGATTGCAGAATCGATCTCAGAGAACCTATATTTCACATGTCATATTAAAGCCTTTATTTTACATAGAGCATGTGCAAGTGGAAAAAATGCTGGACAGTCCACTGTGACTTTTGTCCATTATGCTGTATAAGACCTACAGAACTAAGTAAACTACACTGCACACAGAAAAGGGGGGTTGTTCCTAATAGTGCTGCCTTCTTGTCAATTTGTAGCTCTGTTATCAAAAGACAAGTTTGTTATCTAGGGGGCTTTGCTGATCACAGGCAAAATGCCTTGTGATTTTAAATTACTTTGTCAAGGTATGTACAACCTTTTTTTAATTGTTGTAATGTTACCAGTAAAGTGTGGAATGGTACCAGTATGGAATGGTTGGTGTAGGGGATTGGTCAAGTCCCTCTTAGAGATGTAACCTTGCTGGTAGCAACATGCTTAGAGTGGAAGCTGGAATAGATGATGCCACCAAACACGCTGGTGTGGCAGATCAGTATGTGCTATTTTAGCAGAGTCTTTCAGAGACTGTAGCAGTTTGAATGTGTTTATGCTTTAAACATAGCGTGAACATAAAAAATAAAACCAGTTTTTGTGTCAAAAAGCTTAAAATTGCTCTGACCTCATGACTGCTCATCAACATGTGATTCAGCTTTGCCTTCTCGTTCCCCTGTATTTTTGCCATACACAGCAAAAATCTCACAATGACTTACAGTAATATAGCCTGGCATAGAATACGTGAATTACTGTTTAATTAGTCAATGTGCTTATTGGGAAATTTGTACATCAATGAGCTCATAGGTGTGGTGGCATGTATGTANGATGATGCCACCAAACACGCTGGTGTGGCAGATCAATATGTGCTATTTTAGCAGAGTCTTTCAGAGACTGTAGCAATTTGAATGTGTGGACTCTTTATGCTTTAAACATAGCATAAACATAAAAAATAAAACCAGTTTTTGTGTCAAAAAGCTTAAAATTGCTCTGACCTCATGACTGCTCATCAACATGTGATTCAGCTTTGCCTTCTCGTTCCCCTGTATTTTTGCCATACACAGCAAAAATCTCACAATGACTTACAGTAATATAGCCTGGCATAGAATACGTGAATTACTGTTTAATTAGTCAATGTGCTTATTGGGAAATTTGTACATCAATGAGCTCATAGGTGTGGTGGCATGTATGTAATTGATTAGTTAGAACTATTATTTCAGCTAAGCCTTGCATCCATCAAGAAAAATTCTCTGATGCAATCTCTTTCTTTACCTGTATTCAGAAATCTCCAGGAGTCTTGTAGATGCTACTTTTCTCATCATTGAATCTCATATTTTTCTCTGTCAGCTCCTTTCCTTCATCTTCAGATTTTAACTAGTCCTGACTCGCAATTTTTTTTAAATGCCTTTTCAGAGAACAGTTCCCAAATACAGAAGGTAACCATCTAACAGCAGTAACTGGCACACCAGCTGTATTTAGCTTTGCAATCATTGAGATTTTTCATGACAACTTTCTAAGCTGTTTATTTCCTGAAAAGTAATGTGAAAACAACGTTGTGATGTTCCACAATTACTGGTACTTGAAGCCTGCTAGATCAAATTTTCTCAGCTTATAGGGAAAAAAAAGAGACTTTTTTCTCCCCAAATGCCAGCCCTGCATATCAGCTTTGGATCAAGCTGATATGCTTGATCTGGCTCTTGGACATCTTACCAGCAAAGTCAGAGGTGTTAACGATTTGGTTTTAAAGGTGCATGGGCCATAGGGTAGGTTGATCCTTTTTTAAAACTTGTGTTGCCTGTGCACAGGAATGAAAAGCAGTTAAGAGCTTATATTTCTCACTGAGGCAGCCTTAGAGGAGTTTTTACTACAATCTGGCACAGTTCTGCTGCGTAAGTAGGCAACATTGCATTAATGCTTTTTTGCTTATAATTTTGTTCTAGGTTGGCACTCAGAAGCAGTTGTCTCAGACTATTTTAGCATCTTTTTTGTTAATCTCTGAGTGAATTTATTTCAATCGTCTTGAAATAGACATTGCTTTAAAGAATAGGGAAACTAAAAGTACAAGAATCCAGAAAAAAATGAACTGATTTGATTATGCCTTTTTTGATTGTCTTGACTGTTGGGTTTTGGGATAAGATTGTGGTTTGTTTGCATTGTTTTGGTTTTCTTGAGATTGAGAGGGTGAAACATTGTACCCATATTTGGTAAAACTTATAGACTTACACCCTCGTAAGTGCTGACAGTTCTGTAAAATGTCTTCTAGTTCCTGTCATTCCATTTCCTACTAAATTGCATGTTGGGGCATGTTTACGTAGTGCACTTTGCACCAGTCAAGACAGATCTGAAACTATGCAGAGTTGGGATTTAAGTTTGTGCCGAACTTGGAATATAGCAGACTCCATGTACTTCATCAAACCCTATGAGAAATGGCACCATATGTTGGAGCAGACTTAGCTCTGCTGCCCCTAAGGAAGCACCATGAGAGTAGAAGTGTCTCTCCTTCCTAAAGAGCTGGGGTTTTCTGCTCAGTGTTGATTTTTAGGGTGATACCTGTAGAGGATAGATAAGCAGGGAAGCATGTGGCTCAGCTATATTTTTCATCTCTGTGGGTACTGTCTTCCCCTGAGAAAATAGAGAGAGATCTTCTGTCTTTGACTCCTAAAACCTCAGTTCTGTCTGCCTCAGAGGCTACACCCCTGGGACACCGTGCTCTCCAGTGCTATCATGGGTGTGACTTCTGATGACCATTTGGATGTGTGACTTTGAGGTGCATGGTTCAGGTCTGCCTAAGCCCTTTAAGACTAGTTCCCAAACTGAACTTCAGTAATCCTAGAAATATTACAGTTTTCTGTTAGTACATGTAAACGTGTGTGTGAATAACAGAATGTACCTGAGATATTGGACTAAATAAATGCAAGAACTATTAATGCCTTAAATCCAGTTTCAAAGTCAGAGATCATCATAAGCATTCACTGGTATTGTTACAAATTACATTTGATGCTTGCTGTTCATTCTGTAATGAAGTAATAAATTTCAGAGCAGAGAAATTCCTCAAGAGTGTTTCTTCCAAGAAAGTAATGGATTTCAAATATTAGGATAGTTTTTATTTAATACACTGTCTTCCATTTTATCTTTCTCATTTCTCACTTACTTCTACATTTCCTAAAATAAAGTGTGTACCAAAACCTGTTTGTGACTTGTCAAGTTGCAGCTGTCTTCCTAGGTGTTGAATTTCCACTGTTGGTAGGTTAACTTAAAAGCCTGTTACAAATGTCTTAGCTGTCCATGCTTGAACAAGATCCGTTTTATTTCTGACAGTTGTTGAGATACCTGACAGAGATTTTCCACAAATGTCTGTCAAGTTGCCCAACCTTTGTACTCCTGTCCATTCTTCAGGTGAGCAATAAATGGTGAGTCATTTGTAGTTACAGAATAGCCTGCCTGTATTTAACCATCATAAGCAGAAAAGAGGCTCTGTTGTTAACTGATTTAGTTACTTCGATTTTTCTTCTAAAACTACTTCCTTATTTTTGCAGCTTGCATCAAAAACTGGTAAATAAAATGATAGGATTTTTGTATTGTTAAAATCCATGCTCCTAACCATGTAAGAACATTGGACTATTGATTTTTATTTCTTCTGCCCTATCGTATGTGGTTTTTATTAGACACAGCTAAGCCTTCCATCAAATGTAATAATCCTTCTGCAAATTCTAACTTAGGCTTTGAAACAAGCCTTGGAAAAAAATGACTTGTGTATTCTAATTCAAAGTATCCATAAAAATTCTCCCAATGGTGAGACTTTTATGTCCAAATAAAGATTTATCTTGCATCTAGATTGAACAAAAGCTCAAATTTTTGTACGTGTGTGGAGTATTGTTGTGGGAGAAGGTTTTTTTCTCTCTTCTGAAATAGTGGTAAAGTGTTATTAAAGTAGCTGCATTGTTCAGAAGGAAAGGCATCTTCTTTAGTAGTTCCTAACATTGAAAGAGAACTATAAGTGTACCGTTCCATTGCCTGCAGCTTAATATATATCCTGCAGTGAGGAATAATTTGAAAATAATTGAAGGTGTTTTAAACTTGACTCTTGTGACTGTAATGCTTTACCAGCCCGTGTCTATAATTTATAGTGAAGACATCTTCTATTTAATAAGTAGTTTGTATTTAAATAGTTGAAAACCAGCTTGTCAGAATCTTAATGTTGTTCCAGTTGCTATTACCTTTGTTTTAAAATGCTTAAAACAGTGATCCTTCTTCCAGCATGTCTGTTGCATGCAGGTGAGAATCTTTTATATATACCTTCATTGCTGTGTATAAAAATTGCCTCAGTTACATTTTTAGTGCAGCAAATAGGAAATTAAAACATACATCTGCAACAAGATAATCTTCAAGATAGGGGCACCATTCATCAAAGATGAAGTGGATATCCTATTTTTCACTCCACATTGAGACAGGTAACAATTTGCTCATTCCTGGCCAAATGACATGTTTGAATGTTTAAGAACAGTCATCCTGTACAAATATGGAAAATGAAACGCTGAAAATCTCTAGAGAATTGCTAATGGCATGTACACTCTTTTGCCTTAGCTTAAGTTCAAATTTTTCCAGGTCAGGAGCAACCAAGAGTTTGTAGCACCTGATAGTTGTTCCCTGCCTCTGGTATTCAGCTGGGAAGAAGGGTTTGGATAAAGGTGCTGTTGGTTAGCACAAAGTCAGCAATATCAGGGTGGGCCTGCAGAGTGCTCTAGCAGTGGAATAAGCAGGGACACCAAACTCCTGCTCTTGTCAATAGTTTGGCCGCTTGAGACCACAGCAATAGCATAAAAGCTATTAGAAAAGTTCTGGTTTTGTCACATCCATCTGGATGTGCCAGGAGGAGTATTTGCATGGTGGTTTGTATATTACTTACAGTAGCAAAACCGCACTCACTCTAGCTGATTTTATTCCTAGCCTTACTAAAAATATCCTCTCAGAATGAGATTTGCTTTTAGAGCATTTTCTTACACAGGTTGGCCACCATTTCGTCAGAAGTAACAGAAGACCTGCAGGACTAATACAGGAAAGTGCCCTGTAAGTTGACACATAAAGCTAGAAGAAGGATCATCCAAGACCCTCAGGGGAAAACTAGCACTACAGTCCTGAGGGAAAACCATCAGTAGCCCCCCCCAATCCTTTTGACATTATTTGACTCATAATTCTATGAGAGCAGACTGCTATATTTAGCATCTTATTTGTGTCCATGTGCCAAAAGCTCTCATAGTGCTCACTGACATGTGTAAACACTATTGTGACCAGTTTAACATGTCCGCAAAATGTGATTTCGCCAATGTTGCATTTTAAATCAGGGATACAAGTAGATGTAAAAATCAGGAATCTTGAGTCATATTCCTTAAATCTTCCTTCCATGAAAACCTTAAGGGTTATTATTCGAGCTTTGTAATTAATATCTTGTGGCAGACCAGCTGTATGACGCACTGACAGTGGCTCACCTTGCCAGTTGAGAGGAGGGGTTTCATGCTAGACGTGGAGGGTCTGTCTTCATTTTTCTTGAAGGAACATGCAGGAGAAACAGAAGGCAGTATTCATGAGTTAGATGGGACCCGGTTCAGGTTTTACAAGCAAGCTGTGGCTAAAGACCCTTGGAAGTCTTAAGTGCAAATATTCTTTCAGCATTGTGTCAGACTGTCATGTGGACCAAGTTTTAGTACATTGGCATACTTGAAGGTCTTGTAGTACCATGTATCATGTTAGCATCCAGAACTGTTGCTTTCCCCCTGTCCTGCCTCGCTCCTTCTTCAGCCCAGGCATTGCTTCGGCCTCGGGCACCAGTAGGAGGAGGCTTCTTCAGGGCTTGCAAAGGGGTGAGTGTGCCCCTGCACTCCCCAGGGGAATAGGCTGAGGGAAACGGAGGACAAGGAAATGCTGGCGGCTCTCAATGGTTATATATAATATAAGTTTATTCACTCCAGAGGCAACGGGCCTCATGGAGGGTCCAAGCTTATCAGAGATAACCAGGGAAGAGCCCTTCCCATTTCCGGCCTATGGTTCTTATAGGGGGCTCCAGCCGATGGGAAGGGAGGAGAAGGGAGGGGACAAACCATCTGGGGTAAGAGGTGGGGGACATAACAGAACATACCAAGTAACAGAACAATAATATACAGAGAGAAATGTATGCTAATTACACATTACTACACAGAACCAAATGCTCGAGGCAAAAATGCATAAGGAACAGTCCAGCTCTGGAGAGTTTCAGGACAGCAACAGCTTTGTTACAGTGAGAGTCATTGCACAGCTCAGTCTGAGCAGTATGAGCTGAGAGGGGCAAGGCTGTGCAAACATGGTCCTTTTGCTTCTCTTTTAGTAGGACTGGGGAACCTCTTGGCAGGGGTAAATGCTACTTGGGCCTCATTGAAAATCTGGTTAGTGAGTGTGTTGCTGACTTTGACTGCAGTGAATACCCTCATGCATAGGGCAGGACATAATTGCTAGACAGTACTGCATATTTGTGTTAGGTGGTACATAACGTTACACCTCCCTGAAACACCAGGATTTAATTTCCATTATGGAACTGAGGAAGCAGTCATTATTTCTTTATTTTACCTATGTGTTTGATCTCTGCTGTTGACAAAGGAGTCAGATATTTTGGCTTAACTACAACTAAAGTGAGAGAACAACAAAAGGCAGAAACTAATTAGTATTCTTTTGACTGCTGTTCTGAAGAAATAGAGCTGTATTTCCAGCTCCTGCTTAACCTCCACTGGAGATTAAAAGAAGACAATGACCATAAGGGAGGATAGAAAAAAAAGAAATGGAAACAAGGCAGATCCAGCCAAGAAGAAGAGCTGGCCTAAGCATTTCTTCAAGATGAAAATTTATGCAAAATAAACTTTGATGAGACACCTACATTGAAGCATACTCTGTCTTTGCAGATTTCCTTGCATAGGCTCTCACTCTTCACTTGGAGAGAAGCTGATGTTCAGTGCATTTTACTGGAATAGTTTGTGAAGCAGAAAGTCCAATTGTGAAGTAGCCCAAGGAACATGGCTAGTGTATTGTGCACTACAAGATACCAGTGGGATTAGTGACTCGCTGCAAGAGCATTCTGTTGAATGAATAAGTTATACCTACTTAAAAATGTAATGCAGACCAACACTTTAATTTGTAAAAGCAGAGTGCAGATTCACATTTGCGCATGGCTTGTGTGAGGGCCACTGACACAACTTCCAAGGATATCCCCAGCAAGGTAACTGACCTTGGCACTGCAGCACAGCCAGTACAAACTAGAGTTTGAGGCATTTTTTTTGGCATTTTGGTTTTGTAGGGTTTTTTGTTTTCATTTTTTTTTAAATGTATTGTAAAAGGTTGGGTACAAATTGGCTTCTGTAGCGCCGGGAGCAGTTCAGAACAAGGAAACAAGAAAATGGAAAAATGAATTAATAGAAAGNTATCCCCAGCAAGGTAACTGACCTTGGCACTGCAGCACAGCCAGTACAAACTAGAGTTTGAGGCATTTTTTTTGGCATTTTGGTTTTGTAGGGTTTTTTGTTTTCATTTTTTTTTAAATGTATTGTAAAAGGTTGGGTACAAATTGGCTTCTGTAGCGCCGGGAGCAGTTCAGAATGAGGAAACAAGAAAATGGAAAAATTAATGAATAGAAAGAGAGCAAGGGAATGAGAAAGTGGAAAAATGAACGAATAAAAAAAGGGAATGAGAAAATGGGAAAATGAACGAATCAAAAAGAACGAGGGAACGAAAAAGTGGGAAATGAACGAATAAAAAAAGAAAAAGGGAATGAGGAAATGGAAAAAAGAATGAATAGAAAAAGAATGAGGGAATAAGAAAATGGGAAAAAGAATGAATAATAAAGAATGAGGGAACGAGAAATTGAAGAATGAATGAATAGAAAATGAGAGAATGAAAAGATGAAAAAATGAATGAATAAAAGTATGAGAGAACAAGACAATGGAAAAATGAACAAATAGAAAAAGAAGGACGGAATGAGAAAATGGAAAAGTGAACGAATAGAAAAAGAATGAGGGAACAAGACATTGAAGAATGAATGGACAGAAAAAGAAGGAGGGAAGGAGAAAATGAAAAAATGAACAAAAAAAGAATGAGGCAATGAGAAAATGGGAAAATGAACTAATAAAAAGAATGAGGGAACAAGACAATGGAAAAATGAACAAATAGAAAAAGAAGGACAGAATGAGAAAATGGAAAAATGAATGAATGGAAAAAGAATGAGGAAACAAGACATTGAAGAATGAATGGACAGAAAAAGAAGGAGGGAAGGAGAAAATGAAAAAATGAACGAACAAAAAAAGAATGAGGGAACGAGGAAATGAAGAAAATGAACAAATGAAAAAGCAAGGAGGAAATGAGAAAATGAAAAAATGAACTAATAAAAAAGAACCAAGGGAATGAGAAAATGAAAGAATGAACGAATGAAAAAAGAATGAGGGAACAAGAAAATGGAAAAAAGAATAGACCAAGACGAGGGAACAAAGAAGAATGAACGAATGAAAAAAGAATGAGGATGAGGGAATGAGAAAAGGGGAAAATGAACAAATAGAAAAAGAACGAGGGAACGAGAAAATGGAAAAATGAACGAATTAAAAATGAGGGAACCAGAAAGTGGAAAAATTAATGAATGGAAAAATGAATGAATAGAAAAAGAACGAGAGAACGAGAAAATGGAAAAAAGAATGAATAGAAAAAGAACGAGAGAACGAGAAAATGGAAAAAAGAATGAATAGAAAAAGAACGAGAGAACGAGAAAATGGAAAAAAGAATGAATAGAAAAAGAACGAGAGAACGAGAAAATGGAAAAAGGATGAATAGAAGAAGAACGAAGGAACAAGAAAAGGGAAAAAAGAATAGACCAAGAACGAGGGAACAAGACAATGGAAAAATTAACAAATGGAAAAAGAAGGAGGGAACAAGGCGATGAAAGAATGAATGAATGAATGAAAAGAGAATGAGGGAATGAGAAAATGGAAAAAGGATGAATAGAAGAAGAACGAGGGAATGGGAAAATGAACAAATACAAAAAACAAGGGAATGAGAAAATGGGAAAATGAATTGAAAGTGAGAGAATGAGAAGATGGAAAAGTGAGCGAAGGGAAAAAGAACGAGGGAATGAGAAAATGGAAAAATGAATGAATAAAAAATAATGAGGGAATGAGAAATTGAAGAATGAACTAATAGAAAAGGAATGAGGGAATGAAAAGATGAAAAAATTAATGAATAAAAAAAGGAGGGAACGAGAAACTGAAAAAAATGAACGAATAGAAAAGAGAACGCATGAACGAGAAAATGGAAAAAATAAAAAAGAATGAGGGAATGAGATAGTGGAAAAATGAACGAATAAAAAAAGGTGGGAACAAGATAATAGAAAAGTGAATGAATAAAAAAAGGAGGGAACAAGAAAATGGGAAAATGAATGAATAAAAAAGAATGAGGGAATGAGGAAATGAAAAAATGAATGAAAAATGAACGAGGGAATGAGAAAATGGAAAAATGAACGTGTAGAAAAAGGTCGAGGGAACCACTGGAGTGGATTGCAGTTATAAATAGTTGCCAGGGTTCATGATTGTGAGCTGCATTTACACACCTTTCCTCCCAGAAATAAATTGAAACGTAACAGGAAGGTGATGGATGCAGAGTTGGAATGCAACTGTCTTCTCTTAGCTTCTTTGAAAAAGGGGAAGAATTGTTTTATATTATTGTCTTGCACAA
Source organism: Calyptomena viridis (assembly GCA_013390005.1). Lineage (NCBI taxonomy): Eukaryota > Metazoa > Chordata > Aves > Passeriformes > Eurylaimidae > Calyptomena > Calyptomena viridis. The sequence goes on along the minus strand of WEIV01006030.1, from coordinate 94,921 downwards.
AGCCGATACCTTCCCTGATGACCATGGAAAAGGTAGCACAAAATTTAGCTCGGTATTTGCAGCTCTGAAGCTTGGGGGTCAATCACTGCTTCATTAGTTCATGTGCAGAAGTGATAATTCAGGGCAGAAAGCAGATTAGCTTCTATTAATTACTGTAAATCCCTTACAGCATCTTCTGTGGTGGAATTAATAAGCAATTAGTTGCTGCTGGAAGCTACTGAGATTTCAAACATAAAAAAGTAGTGATGACTCAGAACTGTATCACATTAGCTTTGTGTGAGTGTTGAGGTTGAGGATGACCATGAAATTGTGACAGTGACAAAATCCTACCAGCCATCTAGACAACTGCCATTTCAGACTGGTGTCTGTAAGATCTGAAATATTTTTAATTCTCCTTAATTTCTATTCAGAACCAGTACTGAAGGGATGAGTTTGTATTCAAGGGCATATTTGCTGGCTGTCTACTCGAATGGTTTTGCTGAATGACTAATTTGGGCTAATGTAATTAAGCTTCTCAGGGCTTACAGCCGAGCCAAACCCTGTACCTGTGTCAGTGCACTGCAGTGCTCCTGGGCATGCTGTCCTTGTGCTCAGTGCACACAGACTGGCTAAGTAGGGCTGGGTCTGCATCAGCAAGTACCTTTGTGCTGCAGGAGCAGCTCTACAAGGAGCAGCTGACACTGAGGGTCTGCTGATTACAAAATGCTTTTGACAAGAAAACTGAAAATGTTAGCATGGTGTAACAGTCTGAAAGTGGATACTGTATTGTAGGAGCACATTCAAAATTTCAGGCTTAAGGGGGGAAGGCTGAAGGGGATCTTTCTACTCTCTTCAGGTATCTAAAGGGCAGGATCTGGAGAAGACAAAAACAGAGGCGTCTTGGAGTTGCATGCTAACAAGAAAAGAGGCAGAAGTAATAAATTGCTAAAAAGGAATATACAATTAAATTTCATGGAAAAAGATTTCAGAATTAGGATAGTTAAGCACTAGAATAGATTGGCCAGATAGGCTGTGGAATTTAGCTGATAAAGCCCTGAGCAACCTAAACTGGTGATGGTGGCATCTGGAGTAGATGACCTCTAGAAGTCCCTTCTGACCTAAGTTATAGATAACAGTCACAAATCCATGCACAGTGTGCTTCATGAAGAGGTTACTTCAGACTGGATTTGTTGGTTAGCATTGTAGGATTTTAATTTTAGTAGAGAGAAATCCTGTTCGGGCAGATTGTGTTGCTTTGTGATGAAAATCAAAGAGCTATAAGCAGAGGCAATCAGAGGATTCACTTTTGTTTATTAAAGTGACTTTTTAATTTTTTTAAACTCTTTATGCACTTTTTCAGGAACATTCAGCACAAACTTGGTAAGTAACTCTTACATAGGCTCAGATCTGTTGTTTAAGATGAATCGCAGGTGAAAAACTATTGTTGCAGAACTGTTCTGTGTAACAGTCTGGAAGAGTCAGCAGTCTGCAGCAGATTGGAAAAGCTCCAGCTTGCTTTTCATACTCATATATTTTCATGCTCTTTGGTGCTGTGATAGATTTTTGGTTTCTGAGATTTCACTTAAGCTTTTAGATTTACTTGAGCTGCTCTAACAGTGAAATGTGGTTGTTTGGTGAGGCTTGCAGCTGAGTATGGCAGATAAAAGGCTTATTTCTCTCCTACTGCATTGTTCAACATTTAAAAAAGTTGCTTCGAATTTCAAATGGAAACAATACAGAGAATTAGCTTTGTCTTAACAAATGCGGCAAAACAGTGCAAAATGAGATGCAAAGGCATCCAGGCTGAAACTCTTACTGTTTGATGTACCTCGAAGATGGGTGCAAGTGTTACAGATGTTGAAACACAGTTCAGTTTTCCTCTTTTTTCTGACCCAAACATCTGCTCCTTTGGCTTTTAATTTTGTTTATTTTCCTTTTCTCATTCTCATTGTCCTTTTTCCTTTGCACATACTATTTTCTTTTACTCTGTCCTCAGAATTTCTGTTTTGCTATATCCGTATTTGCTTATCTTGAAGGTCTTTTCTCCTTTCCCTTTTTTGTTTCATTTTTGCTACCTTTTTCCTGATACCTTCTCTGCCAGTTCTTTAATCATCTCAGAATTAGTCACGCACAATCCCAGTTTCATTTCTACCCTTAGTTATTGTTGTACAATTGCATACGCTCTTCTTTATTCCATTTTCAAGCATGGAAGGACATGATGTTGCTTCTGCAGAAAAGCAGAGACTCCAACAGTTCACTGACATGGCTGTTTGCCAGCAGTAATGTTCATACAGACCCCAAGCCTCCCCACTCTGGAACAGCACTGAAACAGGAACAAGCACATAACTGGATGCAGGTCCTGGGGTCTGCAGAGATTGAGGGGTCTTTGGAGCAGAGTGAAGTTTGTGTTGCTGGGCTTTCCTGAGCATGCCCTTGCCACATAGCAAAGAGCTGTGCTGATGGCTCTTAGGCTTTCTGTTTCGGCTGTCGAGGGTGACGTGTTGCAGGAGACCTTTCCAAAGCTGGTTTCTCTTCTTTGTCACCTCCAATTAAAAAAGATGTTTATTCAGTCTTCTGTCTGCCACTGATTGATTCTGGTCAATGGCAACCTCTTGAAAGTTTCATTGCCTTGCTTCATTTTGCATGTTAACTTAGTTCTATAAATCACTGCTTCCCCTCCCCCCCGATTCTTCATTATCTGATACCTTTTGGTTAGAGCTGTTATCTGCATGAGAGGTCAGCCGTAGCCCTTGAATAAGTTATGGCTTTAACTCCTGAACTTGGTGCTTAGAAATATGAAGGCAGAGAAGCATAGTGTGTTCAGCTCCTGGCTTTCTGGCTGTTGTTTCAGCCATGGTGCAGGCTGAGTCAGTATCAGGTCCAAAGCCAATACAGTGATATTGAAAATTGCTAGAATCCCATCATCAATAGTGCTTGTCATTCTTTTTGTGAGTTATATGGCTTTGTGTGCTAGGAAACCACCTTCGTTATGACTTGAATTTCACACATTAAAAGGAGAAATTGAAAAAATGCTTTATTTCCCAAGTTGCCTTTTTTTTAACAGTAAAATCGATGATGGAATGAACACAATCCACCTGCCTTTTTCCTCTGCTGTCTGCCAATGATGCATCAAGTTACATGGGATGAATTTAAGAACAGCTTGTGGTGGCATCCAGCCAACTCGCAGTGAGAGGCTGCCTCCAGAGTTCTGTTGCTAATGAAACAGCCCATTTCATTGAAGGGTATTGATCAGCATTGGTGTGTGTTCCTGGGGCTTGTTGCACAGGGTTATAGGGAAGGAAATAGGCTGTACACTGTGGTGGCTTGACCTTGATATTCACCAGGTGCCCACCAAAGCAGCTCTATAGCTTCCTGTTCTCAGCTGGACAGGGAGTAGAAATATGTAAGAAAAGGCTTGTGGCTCGAAGATCACTCAACAATTACTGTAACAGGCAAAACAGACTCAACTTGGGGAAAAATTAATTTATTACCAATCAAGTCAGAGTAGGCTAATAAGCGATAAATTTTAAACACCTTTTCTCCACCTGTTTGTTCATTCTGCACTTAACTCCTGATTTTTCTACCTCCTCCCCACCCAGCAGCGCAAGGGGATGGAGAATGGAGGTTGTGGTCAGTTCCTCACATGTTGTCTCTGCTGCTCCTTCCTCCTCGGGGGAAGACTGCTCACAATCTTTCCCTGCTCAAGTGTGGGGTCCCTCCTATGGGAGATGGTCCTCCACAAAATTCTCCAACTTGAGTCCTTCTCACAGGCAACAGTTCTTCATGAACTGTTCCAGCATGAGTCCCCTCCATGAGGGGCAGTCCTTCAGGAACAGACTGCTCCAGCACGAGTTCCCTGTGCGGTTACAAATTCTGTGAGCAAACCTGCTTTCTCCATGGGACCACGTGTCCTACCTGAAGCCTGCTTCAGCATGGGCTCCTCTCTCCATGGGTCTGCAGGTCTTACCAGTAGCCTGCTCCTATGGGGTCCCAGCCTTCTTTGGGCATCCTGCTGCTCTGGCGTGTGGTCCCACATGAGCTGTAGGTGCATCTCTGCTCCACCGTGGACCTCCATGGTCTGGAGGGGGACAGCTGCCTCACCATGGTCTTCCCCACAGACTGCAGGGGCATCTCTGCACCTGAGACACCTCCTCCCACTCTTCCTTTACTGACTTTGGGATGTGTAGGGCTGTTGCTCTCCCAGATTCTCACTCTTCTCTCTCAGCTGCGATTGTGCTGACTTCTTCCCCCTTCTTAACTATGCGATCCCAAAGGTACTACCACTATCTTGGAGCTGACTGGCATTAACTCCACTGGACATGGAGGAAGCTTCTTATGGAAGTCACCTCTGTAGTCCACTGTTGCCAAAACCTGGTCATGCAAACCCAATACGTACACCTTGGGTTTGCATCTGGGGCTTGTGCAGACTTGCTGTAAGGGCTGAAGCAGTTGTAAGAAGTTGTGAGACAGGAATGAGCTAAATGCAGATCCTTATGCCTGTTATGACAGGCAGTGACAATGCCTGATATTCATATCAAGTCAAGTGCTGAGGACAAGGAGAGAAATGATGGCATAGTGGAAGATGCAGGGCAGGGAAGTGGCTCTCATATCCTATAAAGGAAGTAGCTGAGGGAAAGCAGTGACACCAAGTGTCTCAATACTGTATGTCGTATTGTTGTAAGTAATTGGCAGGAATGCTATGTTTCTGTGCTTAGAATCAGCAGAATGGAAGATCACTGTACTGCAGAACTGCAGTGCATGCTATCACCCTGGAAACATTTCTCTTTCTCTGTCTTAATTATGTCTCGCCCATGAGATACAAGTACATGGTCATAAGGGCAGTTCCACAGTCCTGTGTCTGATAGACAAAATAAGCCTTACAGAAATTGTTCCTTTGTAGAAAAGCAAGCAAAAAATGTATTAACAGTGTGCACACAGCACATTGAGTGTCTTCCTAGACATGGGACTGGCGTTATGGTCCTCAGAGGAGACTGAAACTGCAGAAGCTACAGATAAGGAAAAACTGAATATTTGAAAACACTGGTGACTGTTTTAGTGGCTGGCACCCAGATGGAAGAGTAAGATCCATAAAACTCAGAGTTCAAAGAGTTACTTGTGTATTACAGAATTCAGAAGGTTACTGGGTAAAACAGAACAAGGTTACCTGATATTCAAGATATTGAACCCAAGTTATACAGCTGATGAAATGCAAGAAATAGAGGACTTCACATTTATTAGCACCTAACTAATAAATCTATTCTGAGAGAAAGAGCAGGAGCTGCAGGAGTTTTGTTGCTGAGGGTCACTGAACTCGCTACACGGAAATTAGTGGGATTCTGATGATGATGCTATTGAGTGACAAAAATCTGTATTTCATGTAGGTAAAATAAGGCGGTGCTTTGTAGTGTTTCTCTGTAATGATGGGCTCCCTGCTTCTCTTTACTTGTCTGTATTTGAGCTAGTTATAATTGGTAGTGGCGTACGTTTGGCAGGCAGCGATGGGCAGGTGGCCATGCCACTTAGCAGAACTGGAGCTTAGGAAGCAGTGACTGCTGTCCTAGCACTTCTCTGCCAGCTCAGGTGTACCAGCTGACCCTGATGAAATGCTGGCTCCCCAGCATTTGATTTTTGTATGTGATTTGTAATAGTGGCCTAGACTTCAGATCTTTTTTATAAGATTTGACAATGGCTTTCCAATAACATTCAGCACCTCTCCCAGTTCTTCTCTATCTGAGCAAAACTGGGCATTGGGAAAAGAATAGCTGTATCATGATTCACAGAGAAATTTATCAGCTTGTCTAGTCCTATTTTCATGATGTCCCTCATTAACTCCATTACTTCTCGTTGCCATGCAGTGTTATTAAAGGACAGTAGAGAACATCATAGTTTATTAAATACACTGTTGATCTAATTTGAATAAACTGTAGCTAATTATAAATCCACCTGGAAACCTGAGGTGTTTTGCCTGCCAAATGTACTAGCCTGGTTTTGCTGAAGAACATCCTCTCCTTTTTTCTGTTTTAACTTTCCAAAGTAACTACCTTGTATTTTCAGTGGCGATTCAAAATAGAGACTAAAATTGCAGGGATTACTTCAAATGTCTGAGGCTGTCCTTATCTACCTTCCCCCCCTTACCTGAGCAAGCAGTAAATGTTAAATTACAATAATAAATGTTAAAGGGAAAAATCTTGCAAAAGAACTGATTTGGCCACAGATTAAGACAGCCTCATTTTACAATGAACTGCAAACTGGTATCATTTGGATATCTTCCTCATAATTTACAAATGTAAATATCAAAATACCAAAAGTCTGATCACAAAAGATGTATTAATGCCTTGAAAATAACTTTAGAGCTTTTTTTTTCATTTGCACGTTCCATCATAATTTTGATTTCTTGGCCACTGGCTACAGTCCAACTGTGTTTCAGGTAGCTTTCAACAAATGTGACAGCTCAATACAAACTCTAGTTTCAGTGAAAAGCTGAACTTTTTATGCAACTACAGCACTTGGGGCTTTTTTAAAATCTGGTTTGCCCAAGACAGGAATTTTGGTTCCTATAGCTTTAGCTAGAAGTTGAGTATTACTGTTTCTTTTTGTCTCCATATTGGAGCTCATTTCCAGGTTAGGAAAGAAAACATAAAGTTGAAGGTGGGAGTAATCATATGAGGAGCACTCAAATGGACTTCAGAGGCCATAGAAGAAATGCATTCCTTTCTATGTGCCAACGTTAAGTTCTCACCTTCCTGAGTACATATTTTTTTATTTGCTTCTCAGTGTTATTTTAGGAGCAGTAGGGGTTTTTTTGTTTTGGATTTGGTTTGGGTTTTTTTCTCCTGCAGAGAAGTTCTAATTTCAGAAGACTTCACACAGATGTGAATGATTTGTCTTCTGTTGCCTATTGAGACTTTAGTAGAGCTACAAAAGGAAATCAGATTCTCTGGTTCTGGTCTAATGCTTCATCGTTTTACTCCAGTTTGAATTTTCCAGTTAAAGTACACACATAGTATCTTCAGGGATGGGGCATTTGCCACCTCTTTGGACAACCTGTTCCAGTGCTTCACCACTCTCACTGTAAAGAATTTCTTTTTTGGATTAAATCAAAATCTACTTTAGTTTAAAACCATTATTCTTTGTTCTGTCACTACATGCCTTGCTAACAAGTTTGTCTTTCTCTTTCTTATAAGCCCCCTATAGGTACTGGAAGGCTACCATAAGGTCTCCCGGGAGATTTCTTCAGGCTGAATAATTCCAACTCTCTCAACCTTTCTTCATAGGAGAGGTGCTCCAGCCTTCTGTTCATTTTTGTGGCCCTCCAATGCTAAGGACCCCAGAGCTGGATGCAGCACTCCAGGTGGAGTCTCACCAGAGCAGAGCAGAGGGCCAGAATCCCCTTCCCTGACTCCTGGCCAAGCTGCTCTTGATCCAGCCCAGGACACATTTGGCTTTTGGGCTGCAAGTGCACATTGCTGGGTCATGTCCAGCCTCTTGTCCGTCAGCACCCCCAAGTCCTTCTTGGCAGGGCTGCTCTTGATCTGTTCATCTCCCAGCCTTTGTTGGTACTGAGGATTCCCCATCCAGGTACAGGGCCTTGCACTTGACCTTATTGAACCTCATGAGATTCATACAGGTCCCTCTGCGTGGCATCCTGTCTTTCAAGTGTGTTGACAGCTCCACTCAGCTTGGTATCGTCTGCAAAGTTCTTGAGGGTGCACTTGATCTTGCTGTCTCTGCCCATAGTGAAGACTCTGTAATGAGTACTGGTCCCTGCATGGACCCCTGTGGAACACAACTTGTCAGTGATCTCCATCTGTACATACTGCCGTTGACCAATACCCTCTGCATGCAGCCATTCAACCAATTCCTCATCTACTGAGCAGTCCACACATCAAAGCCATGTCTCTCCAATTTAGAGACAAGGATGTAGTGGCAGACTATGTCAAAGGCCTTTTAGAAGTCCAGATAAATGTTATCTGTAGCTCTTCCCTTGTCCACTGATGTAATCACTGCCACAGAAGGCCACTGGGTTGGTCAGGCAGGACCTGCCCTTGGTGAAGCCGTGCTGGCTGACTGGAATCTCCTCCCTGTCCTCCATGTGCCTTAGCAGAGCTGCTAGGAGGATTTGTTCCATGAGCTTTCCAGGCATAGAAGTGAGGCTGACAGGTCAATAGTTCCCACGTTCCTCCTTTCTACCCATTTTAATGATGGGTACGATGTTTCCCTTTTTCCAGTCACCAAGGAGTTTACCTGATTGCCATGACTTTCAGATATCATGGAGATTGGCTTGGCAACTACATCGATCAGTTCCCTAGGACTCTGGAATACATCTAATTGGATTTCATAGACTTATGTATATTCAAGTTTGGCAAGGTCATGAACCTGATCTTCTCTTACAGTGGGAGAGACTTTGGCCCACAGCCCCTGCCTTGTGGCCTGTAAACTATAGGGAACTGTATAGCAAATTGGTAGAAAATGCTCTTATGCAGAACATTAGGAGATCTCTTTGTCACATGGAAATTACACTGTATTCATCCCTTGGCTTTGATTGCTTACAAGAAAATGCCTGATACAGTTATGGCACAAGCCACAATCATTCTGAACTCTACATAGGCTGTATAAAAAACCCCAAACCCAGATTCTCATACATGTATAACGAAATTTGCCTTCTGAACCTGTGCATTTTATATCTTGTGATGACTCTGCTCTTTTGCCAAAGTAGTTTGTATCCATTGCAGCAAATGTGACCATATGTTATATCACTGGGTTCCAGCAAGGTTCTCCTTGAGATGAAGTACTTTAAGCAGCAATAGAAAATGGTGGGAAGCAAATATAGTAAATAAATAAATGGGATTGTAACCAAATTATGTCATGACACTTCCATATGTGTGTGTTTATGTGAATTCAAAGGAAATAAATAAGTAAACATGACATCCTAGCATCCAAAGCTTGTGCCAGATGTCTTATTCTTGAAGTCCTACATGAGTCAAGAAAAGCTGTTGGGTTTAACTGAAAGTTGATTCTGGTCTACTTAGTTTGATCTCATGCTCAGTAGAGATCTCATCAAATGAAGACCGCATCTGTGAAAGGAGGAAAACCTCTGTTGTGTTGTCTTCAGTATGTGGTTCCCAGTATTTAAATCCTGCTATACTTAATGAGATAGAGCAAAAGAATAGGCACAATTTTAGTTCTCTTCAGTTCCTACTGGTATCCAAATAGCTCTCTGTGCTGCAGAACAGAAGTTCTCTAATCCTCAGAAATGAGAAGGTAGGAAGCCATCACTGGAGCAGCAAGGGAGCTGTTGCATGCTTGACACCACACATTCAACCTTTTGAATAGAAAAAGAGACTTCCAGGGCTGATGTACAGTCTGGTGTTGCAAACAGGGCAAATCAAAATGCTAATATACTGCCATACAAATGAGAATGGTAGTGAGGTCTGCTTTTCATTATGCACATTATCAGTGTTTTGTGATCACTGCTCTTTTCTTTACAAAGAGAGCTCCAAACCAAAAATCAGATTAGAGCTGTCAAAGTGAACGGGAGCAAAGTCCTCCAGGAACAGCAGTGGACCCACAGCATATGTGACTTGCTGTAGTGTGATGTTTATATCTTACATTTCATAGAATCATAGAATGGTTTGGGTTGGAAGGCACCTTAGAGATCATCTAGTTCCAACCCCTATGCCATGGTCAGGGACTCCTTCCACTAGACCAGGTTGCTCAAATCCCCATCCACTCTACATCAAGAACACAAAACTTCTGTCTGGTGCAGAAATTCTTACAGTATCCAGTTAAATGGATATTTTTTATCTTTAATTTCACAGAAGAGGAAACAATGAGTGATTGGAAGGTTTCCACTCCCTGATGTGACTGCTGCAGTGCCCAAAGAGGATGTGAATAGCTTGTTCTGGTTTTCCTCTTAGAAGAACTCAAATTTTGCAAGGCAACTTTGAAAAAAGCTAAGAGGGCAGTAGGTATTTGAGCTCAATTTAAAGTTGAGCAAATGCAGTTTAGGTCAAGATACACAGATATCTGACTCTCTTCTCAGGGCAGGTAGGTAGATACCTAGTTTGTGCTACTGTGCCTAAATTTACAGGATCGAATGATGGGAATGAAATTTTCACCGTTTTCAGTGATGTCGCCTACAATAGTGGTTTCCAAAGTAGACAGGCAAATATGAGGTTGGTTTAAAAAAATTGCAAGATCAGCAACATCCACTAGAGTCAGTTTCCCTTAAAAGGCAAAGTTACCTTTGTTTGATGATGGTGGCTCAGCTCTGGCTTTGTTGGTACATGGTAGACAGGGAATTATTTTGAGGAGGGTTGTATAGGTGTGGGGGGGTTTCTTTCCATCACCTCAAATTACCTCCTTGGACCATCCCGCTTCCTGTGTTGAAAGTGCCAGAACAAATAAGCCTAAGTTAGATGAAGGGATCTTGCCCAGTTTGCTCAGTGTGCTGTGTTGTAAACTCTACAGCCATTTGTTACAGCAAATAGGCAGGGTGGCAGGCAGCAGCTTGCTGTGCATTTCTCTCCTGCTTAAATGGCTTGTTGAGCTGATAATTAATAAGCAACAGGACATTAGGTTTATTGTAACTTTACTGGATGGGTGGTAAATTATTTATCACTGGAGGTAGTCAGGAAATACAGTATATGTGTTATCTGTCAAGACTTTTCACATCTATAGAAATTGCAGCCACTCATGTATGGAATAGAGCACTCCCTAAGAACTGTAATGTCCACATGAATTATTACTGTGTGATAATCCTACATGTGATTCTTCAGTTATTCTCATTTTCTTCAGCTGAACACCAGGTACAATATTGTCACATGGTCTTACAATCGAAATAAGAGAAACTTTGGGGTTGAATAGCAGAGTCAAATGTGGTTTGTGTGGATGCGCCTCTGTAGAGATGCACTTAAACAGAAACAATGGTTCAGGAATATACAGAGATTGAAGTGTTGCCTACTGAATCCTTAAAAGCTAAAATTTCCTGGAATATCCTCCAAGTTTTCTTTACTAATTCTGCTCGAATTTGATTCTGTTTAGATGTGATGCTCTGGAGAGGTAACTGTTCAGTGTCTCCTGCACGTATGTCAAATGCACAGCATAGGCATACTTGTGTTCATACTTATGCTTATGTTCAGCAAGACATGAGGTTGACATGCAATACATATCCTGTGGGCTGGGTTCTGCTGCAAACAGCTGGATGCTGAAGAGGGCTGCTGAGCTTGGTGCTGCTGTGGTACGTGTCCTCCAGGAAGATGATGGGGGGAGCAGGTGCTGCTGACTTACAAGCTGATGAGAGTGCGGATGCTCATCATAAGCAGCTGGCTATGAGTAACGCTGCTGCACGGGAAGCTTTTCTGTGCCTGTGGCTGTCTTTCATAGCAGTTTCTGTTCCTGTTTTCTCTTAAGTTCAGCTCTTCTGTTAAGGTGATCAAAGTGTGTCTTCAAGACTGGAATGAGAAAAGCTTCGGGCGATGAGCACATTGATCGTGGCACGTGCCTGCATGCTTGTGGGTTGCAGCACTGGGCCTGTTCTTTAACAAAGGACTGTATCAGCGATTCCCTGATGTGCTGATGAACCCACCTGTTCATCAGAGCTCAGTTCACTGTGCACATAGGTGATTGCTTATACAGTCAATCATTCCATGCAGCAAAGCTGCTTCATGTTCTAGAACCAAAGTAAAGCTGGGAGTCAGTGCATTGCCTTGTTCTTTCTGGTTTTGTCACTTCACTGCAGCTAGTGAGAGCAAGTTCTAAGTGTTGTCCTCACTGAAAATACAGCACTAGTCTAAAGATGTGTAAATATAAAAGACTTACTAAAGCTATAATGTTCTATGCCTATTGTAAAGCTTCTTTTCCTGCTAGGGACATGTAAAAGAACTTGAAGAATTTTCAGCCCTTTGTGAGCAATCCTCACTCCCAAGCTATTGCTGGGGCATGGAGTAGAAAAGGCACAGCTGCAATTTGAAGGCCTTTTTCAGTTCATGCTTACTTAATGCACAGTGTTGTGAGTGTCACTAATCAGGAATTAAATTTTTGCATTTGAACTGTTTAGTTCTTTGAAGAGGCACTTTTTAGTTCATAATTAAAATCTTGAGGCCATTTCTTCATGGCAGTCTGCTAATGCAAGGACAGTGCTAACAGGTTGCTTCTAAAAGCTTGTCAAGTTTATTTATATACTTGATGGAAGCGAGCACTGTGGAAGCTTCTCTACTAGGGCTGCAATGTAAGAGAAGTGAGTAAGGAATGCCTGTGGAAGAACTCCATGATCAATCAGGGCAGTTGCAACACTTCATTCTCTCTGCTTTGGGAAGTAACAACTGCTTAGCTTCTTGGAGGCACCTTTGCAGTGACAGCAAATGCTTTGGCCTGGATGCAGAGAGCAAGATTCATAGCAGGTAGGAGGTAACAGCCCTAAATTTTCTTCCTCCTGATAGGCAGTGGGTGCTCTTTTCACTTCAAATGGACAATCCTTGGCCAGTGTCCTGTGTTGGACTTGTCCTAATTGAGCAAAGTCTTCCTTGGAAACCAGAGCAGGGCAGGAAATGGTTTTCTTGTCTCAGGGAGGTATTAAGTGTAAAAAAAATTTCCTGTCATAATATGTTTTCCTGTTAGTTAGTTTTTCTGACCTGCAGGTAGGATCCAGGAAGGTATGTTTGCCTTGGGTTTAAATTTCATTTAGACTTGGATTTTTTCAATTGAAAAATAAAATCTCAGCTTGCATTTCTGAACAAAAATTTGGGGGAAACTATTACTTTTTTTCCTTCTGTGGGAAATGGTAAAAGATTCTATTTCATTGGGATTTTTTTTTTTTAATGAGAGACCACACACAGAAGGTTTGTGTAAATTTATCTCTTCCTGTCTAGAGTTGCAGACTCAGAGTATATTTTGGGTCAGGAAAGTTCTCAGCTCATTACTAGTAGCTAAATACCTTGCGTTGAATACCAGGACGTTTCAGTGAGTTCCTACTGCAACACACTTGTGCATGCTAAGTTCGAGTGTTTCATCCTGTAAGTTCAGCATCAGATCATTGAAAGGGAGAGAAGTTCAGTCAGAATTGCAAAGAATTAGAAGTCTTGGATGGACACAGTGAACTGCAAAAACAGCAGGTCACCTGTAGTCCTCCAATTTCAATCCATCAGCAGTTTTTGCCTCTTTAACCATTGGCAACTAATTCAGTGTTTTACAGCTGGTTGTATTCAGTGTGTAGCAAAACTTCGAGTAGATCTGTAGAAGACACAAAATTAGACATTGTTCCAGTAACAGGTATATAGTGTCATGTAAATATATGTCTGTAACTGTTGTCTTACAGTCTCATGTTTGGAAATGCTGCATATGGCTGGTGAGTGTTTCCACTGTGTGCCTTCAGCTCTGACTCAAGTAGCGGGATGATTTGTTATTTGCTTAAGGCATTAAACAATTGTCTGATGAGGAAGGATTTTACAAGGGCTGAAGCTCACTGCACTCTCTCTGATTCTTATATCTTGTTATCATCACTTTGCTAATTTTCTGGCAGACAGATGTGTTCTTCTGTTCTTGTCTGCATACAAATATTTAATTAAAAGAGGAAGTGATAATGCTTCTCAGAGGGAACTGTTGTCCCCATCTCTAAATGCAAAGGGTCAGTTTAAAAATTACTTCAAAATGCCGAAAACCAAGCAGTGACCTGATTAGTAAGTCTGTGCTGGCAGCTGGTGCCATGTGCATGTAAATATATGTCTGCAGTAAAGGAAAGACTACAAGCAGTATCTGTCCATTAGTGCATTTGGCCGTGTGTCTGGCTGCAGCCTGCCTCAGGGTCACACAGCAGCAGCCAGAGCTGTGCCTGCTGGACAGCAAAATGGTTGTGAAGGTGTCAGGTTTTCAAAGAAACAAAGAACTTGGGGATGCTGCAAAGCTGACCAGACTTTGTTTCAAAGCAGAGAAGTCGTGATTACTCACTAGTGAATAATTCCAGAGGCAAAATCAGTCTGATGGCTTTGCTGCAGCCCTCAGCTGCCCCCCAGGCCCCTTTGATGAATCAGTACATTCATCAGCGTCATGGTGCTAACTGGCATCAAAGTGAAGTTTTCCTTTACCAGAAGCATCACACTGAAAACTGTCACTAAAACGTTTAATTTATTTATTTATTTTTTTATTTTTTTATTTATTTTTTTTTCTGAGGCAGCAGGAGCAGTTTGGGTATATTAAGGTTACAGAACTACATTGACTGCTGCTTCAGTCATTAAAATGACTTGGCAAAAGATGTTGAACAGCTTCCTTGACCTGTTTGTCCCACAAGCATCCAGACAGAAGATTCAGAAATAGGACGTTTAGAAAAAACCCACATAGTGTATTTTTTTTCAGTAATGAGATCCATTTCTCTGAGTTATAATCAAAACTTAGTGTATTTATATGTGAAAAAGTTTAGTATAATTATGACAGAAAAGACTGAAAATCTACAGTATTTAAGAGAAAAGCATTGGAGGGAGAAAAAGCCTTCAGCATTGTCTTTCTGTTTTGATCTTGGATTTTTTGATCTAAAAATGGTCATAAGTTAAAAGCACGAGTTCCCTAGAAAACATATATATACACTAATTCATTTACTTGCCATCAGGTGAACAAGAGCCAAAGTTGGAGAATGAATTACTAGTTCACTATTTAATCTCTTGGTTTTACCAGAATACAGTATTCCTGACACTGATGTAGAAGAATGATAGTTCTTTTCAGGACAGTATGTTCCATGCTGCAGACTTAATGAAAAAATAAAACTGAAAGGAAAAGAAAATTAAGAGAGAGAGAAGCTCACACTCATTGAAGACTAAAAGGCCAATATATGGAAATGAGGTTCATCATTCCTGTTTATCATTTTTATATGTAGTTTTGAAGAAAAAGTAATTAAAGTAATTGAAGTTGTTTCTCTTGGATTGGCATCTATTAAAATTGCCTTGAATATGTAATGAATATGGTTCATATAACAAAAGATCTAAGGGGGCTCTTACCCTGTCTCTTGCCTTATTGCTTCACCCTGCTTTTGTATGCTTGAGCATATTTTCTTCTTAATGTAGTAGTGAATACACAAAATATTTGTTACAGTTCTTCCTTTAAAATATAGTGTCTTACCTTAGCAGAAAAGGAAAAGCAAGACTGTTTCACTCTTCAGGTTTGCTGGGCATGTTTTAAAATCAGTAAACATGGTCAAATGCTCTCTCATAACAGAGTGTTTTTAGGTGTTCAGGTTTAGAAGATCTCCACATGCAGGTGTATGCATACATGTGAATACACTTGAATAAATTTGATATTATGACAAATTAGATGCAGCATCTGATTTGGTGATGGAAAAGCTGTTTGTGATCCCAAGAGGTGGCACAATGCAGGCACATGTTCACCTGTTTCAAACTCAGCTGACAGAGGCTTTCTCCATTAATGAGAAAGCAGCTCAGTCTTGCTCTTTCAATGTTATTTGTGATGAGATCTCGTTCCAGGTAGTACTGGCTAATATCAAGTAGACTTTACCTTTAAGATTAGGAGAGAGAGCATCCCTAGCTTATTCCCTGCAAAAATAGCTGGTAGGTGGTAATAAGCTTTCTCACGAGCTCATAAGAAAAAAAGAAAGAAAAATTCTTGATTCAACTGCTTCTTTTTCTTTCCTCTTCTTTATCTGATTGAAATCCACAGCAGAATTTTGTCTAGACAATGCACCTCTCTCACTTCTGTTCCCACCCTTTTTCAGTAGTTAATTTCTAGTGGTGTTAATGAAACTCTCAGTTTAAATAGATGTGCTAAAGTAATAAAAAGCTTAACATTGCAAGTGTGTAATAAGTAATGATCAATACAGTACCTTGCTCCTCAAACAGGGCAGAAAATCTATTATTCTATTTACACAGTAAATTTTTAAGAAATCTCTTTAAGACAAGTAACGCCTTAATTTGATGCCTGAAAAAGAGAAAAAAAAGATAATACTGATTGATTGTCTGTATTTGATGTCATACTTAACAGTATCTGCTCAATAAGAGCTTTACTGTGTGGCTGTACAGTGTCTCTGAAAATTAAACATCAGAACAGTCCTGTCTCCAGCAAATATTTTAATAAAAGTGCCTTAAGAGAATGAGAACATCTGGAATATTTTATCCTTTTATAATCCTTTCAAATCCACGTAATTTCTCTTCAGTGAGGCAATTTAACTACCAGTGTTGAATGAAGTTTGAAATTCCAGTCACATGGTTGACTCGTTGCAGTAATATTTATTGGTTGCATGCATTTATTATAAATAGAGTTCTCCAGATTTGCTTCAGACCTTCTGTGAGGCTTTTGGAAATTAAATGCTGAGATTCAGCTTTCGAGCTAAACTTTTTTTTACAAGACAGTTTTCGTGCATTTCATGCAGAGACTGCATTAAATTATTATGAGTTTGGTCAACCAAACATAGGCAATAAGCATGGGTTGCAGTGATCCACTCATTATTGAAGAAAATAGTCTTTACTAGGTTTGATTAAAAATATTTTGAAGCTATGTTCTTAGAAGTTTTGGGTGTCTGAGCTCTATGTTTCAATTCATGGGCTCTTTAATCAAAATATAACTGAGTTTTAAACTAAACAACATTTCTCTGCCATAAGTGAATTAAAAATATTACATATCACCTCCTAGAAGATAGTAGAAACTACTTCCCTGGACAACCTGTTCCAGTGCCTCACTACCCTCACAGAAAAGAATTTTTCCTAATATCTAATCTAAACCTAATCTTTTTCAGTTTAAAGCCCATTCCCTTTGGTCTTGTCACTACATGCTCTTGTAAATAGTTGCTCTCCTTCTTGTAGGCTCCCTTCAGGTACCAGAAGGCTGCAATTAGGTGACCCTGAAGCCTTCTCTTTTCCAGGCTGAACAATCTCAATTCTACCAGCCTTTCCTCATAGGAGAGGTGCTCTACTACTTTGTAGTACCTACTCTGTAGGTACCTACTTTGTAGGTGATAGCCGGAAGATGGAGAACACTGGTTTTAGGTTCATGTTATGTTTCTAAGTTTTAGCTACTTTAAAAAAATCTTCCTGTGTATCTGCTGAGAAAATAGAAACTGAAAACTAGTTAGGAAAAAATTCCTCGTTTTTATTATCGAAGTAAAAAAATACTTGATTTGTGGTTGAAAAGTGCCTAAAACAGGGCATGAGTTCACTTAGATACTTCTTTCACATTATTTACTGCATTATCAGAGAACTTGAATTGACATCCACAGCTACGGCTCTTATTCCATTTCTACATTCATATAAAATTATTACCTTTTAACTTGTTAAACTTTACAGCATGACTCACTAATGCAATATTTCTTATATAAATTACTTTAATAGATTACCAAAAAATCAGATATTCATGAAAGTCATCACTAGTTCTTATTTATTTTAAACAAGTTTGTTTAAAAGGCAGAATGCATTAAAATGTAATTTACATGCCAAAAATTAATTTGAACTAAATTTCTTGATCTCCATCCAATCATGGATGGAACTACTAAAAATAATAGTTCTTGGAGTGTTGGACTGTATCTTTCCTGTTGCTAGCTATGTCCTCTACATTACACCTTGTGCCTTCATCTCCTCTTTCACTTTTTAAGATCCCTCACATCTACCATGGAAGCAGATTCCAGTAACAGTCTCTGGCTGCTTTCTGCCAACAGACACATGTATTTTACATGCCCACTGTTCATTTGGATGCTCTTTTTAAATCCATGTGGTGCTAAGTTTTACACACAACAAGTGCTCAGTTAGTTACAGAGTCTGAAATATTTTTACAGGGAAATCTGTGAGATTAGGAGTAAGCCCTCTGGAAAGCTGGCAGAAATCCCCTGCCATGGTGTACTTAAGTCAGAGTTGCTGACACGGTCATCCTGACAGAGGAGCATTTTATATTTCCTGAGTCTTTTATTGCAGCGTACGTGGGGTCTGTAGCACTTTGATGTTGGAGCTGTATTTAAGTGCCAGGCATTATTGTTTTGAATCTTTCAGGTTAAGAGTTCTCGTAGACATAGGGAGGCTGGTTTTTGTTAAGCTTTCCATTTTATCTTCTTCACACATGGTCTCCTGCTGCATGGACTTGGCTTAAAATTATAAAATGCGGAATTAAGTATCAAAGAGGATTTTGGAAAGGTCAGTGGGTGGCTGATGAACAATCTGGAATTACCATGTAAAATCACATAAAGAAAAAAATCCTCCTAACATGGAACTGGAAGAACTCTTCCTTGCTCTGCACTGGTATGCCATGTGCCAGACTGCCTCCCGAGGTGAGGGCTGAACTAATACATACGTGAATTCACAAAACTAGCAGAAATTACCTCTTCTTCTCAGGAACTGAAAATAGTTTTCCATTTTGACTGTTACAGTATTATTATCATGTAAAGTCTTGGGAAACAATCCTGGTTAGAAGTTGTTTTGTACAATTTTGTGATATTTCCTGAAAAGCCCTTTTTCCTTTGCTGTGAGCCGTCTTACAGTTCTGTCTGTGTTCCCAGGGCTGTTTGTGTCAATGTATTTCTGTATTCAGCAAAACCTCAAAAGCCTGGAGCTGCTCATTTAAGAGAGTCTGATGGTGATTGCTCCTGCCACCTCCAGAGATCTTTTAAAGTGGAAAGAAGATTGGAAAGATCAGAGGGAAAAATTGGGTTTTAACAGCAATTCCAAGAGTATGTTGGAGAAGTAAATCTGAAGCACTCTGTTGTTTTTAGCTGAATTGTGTGGTTTGTGTACACAATGAAGGGAAAGCTGGGTTCACAATATTGTGTGTGGTTGATTTTTCAAGGCTGGCCAGTCTTCTCCACTGCTGTTTCCTAATCAGTGACTGATACAAGCAATAAAGAAAATTCCAAAGAGGCCGCAGGTTTTGGTTCTTGCAGAATTATTTTTGTTATTTTTTTTCCAAATCAAAATTACCTCAAATGCCTGAAACATACTCACTAAGGGAAAACCCCATGTCCAGACAGGTGGATTGATACCTAAATGGCCAGGAAAGTCAAGGAGTTAGACTTAGTTCTAATAAATCTCATGACTCACTGAGTCCTGCTTAGGCATCCTGGACATTTTAGAAAGCCTGTGGCTTCCAAACTGCTCCAGTGGGATGGCCTCAGAAATAACTATGAGCAATTTTCCAACCTACTAGATAACGACAGGTACTGACTAAGAACTGAGAGGCAGAATAACTTTGAAAGAATATATTTAACATACATATTTATATACATTTGAACCCTGAGCACTTATTCATGCCAAAATAACACTGCATACTCTTAGTTTTCTAGCAGTGATATTAAAAATCTGAAGAATAGCATTAACATTTTTGTGTTATAATAATCCTTGAAAAATTTTGAATCAAGGTATTACAAATATGGTTAGGAGCACCTCAGATTTCTTATTATTTGATTCTTTATTTGATTTGATTTAAATTCTTTATTTGATTTTTTTGTTTTGTTCTTTGTTTGTTTGGGGGTTTTTTTAGGTTTTTTTCCTGCTTTCCCTCAGACCAATTGAATGAAGACCTAGAATGAATCACTCAGCCAAAACACTTCAGGCATCTCCAAGTGTGGGGCTGAAATACATACAATCAGGTTGGCAGGTTTTTTTGAAAGTGTAGAGAGAAGACCTGGCATTTGGTCAGCGATGAGGAAAAGGAGAAGACAAGTATGGGGGGCACTTAGATTTGTGCCCCAGAGGTGAGAAACAACTGCTCTGCCAGGATTTGGCCTTTCATGGTATGGGAATTAACCACTCTTTTCTTACTCAGAAATTCCTGCTAAAGTTAATGAGGACAGTCGTGCTCTTTTGATATGTAAATGTTATGTAAGTTATTTATGGAGTCTGATCTGAAACTGTGTCAGGACTGCAGGACAGAGCCTTAATGTTGGCTTATGCTGACTCTTCTTCGCATCCTTCTGTCTGGCTTGTTAGTGCTTGCAGGTTGTGCACTGTGGTCTAGGCAGAGAAGCAGCCCAGAGCAGGCACCACTGGACTTCCCCAGGAGCTGAACTGACTATAAAGGAAATGTGCCTCTGACTTTGTCCTGTTGCCTCTCTGATTTTGGGGAAGAAGAAATCTTTGCCAGGTGCCTGGGAGGCACATATTAGTTGTGTGCTCACATCCCGTGCTTGGTGGTCAGCTTTGCTCAGGATAGTATTAATGGTAAAAAAGCATGTAGCAGAGCTTGACAGGTTTTGGAGAAGAGCAGTGGGGATGATGAAAGGGTGAGACAGTATTCATTCACAGAATGATTCTGCAGGTAGGTAAGTTGATAACCAAATGCTGCTGTGAGAAAGTTGATAGGTGGAGAAATTAGCAAAATGAGTTCTAGTGAAATTTGCAGATTCAGAGGGGACACAAATGTCACCTTCTGTTTGCTGAATGCTTTTCATGAAAGTTAGGATAGGAGATTTAACACTTTCCAGAAGTCTGGTAGTTATTTGTTACACAAATTCGTTTTACAGAACTATTTTGATCTGTCTATGCAAAATTGTGTCTTCTTTTTTCCACTGAAGTAGTCAAAAAGCTCTGTTTAATTTCCCGTCCTCTACTCCAACTATTTTACTAGAGAGAAATTTTACATAATTTTACTACTTAAGTGTTGCTATTATTGAAATATTAAATGTACACCTTTTATCAGCTGGGAAGTTGTGTGAAATAGTTTGGAGAGTGGGGCAGAAGAGGATTGTGAGATAAGGTCTTGTCATGTATTCATAAATGTGTAGTCAAAATAACTGTTGCAAGCAAATGATATATTTCTAAGGTGAGGTAGGCATCAGTATTTCAGCTACTTTCAAGCCAAGTCCCTCAAATTATTGCTTTCTCAGCTCCCAGCTGAGTTGCTGGGAGTGGTTGTCACTGCATAACAAAAAGCATCATGCCCTGGCAACCCGGTCCCATTTCCTTTAAAATTGGTGGCAAAATCCCCACCATTTTATGAGTACCAGATTTAAATGTCTGGATATTCTTTTCTCAGGTAAACCCATTTCTACAAAGACCACAGGATTTAAATCTGAGCCTTATTATGTCACACAAAAAATTTAGTAGGAGCTTATCCTAGATACATTAAACCTTACTGCTGTCAGCCTTTTTTCTTTCACGTACACTGTCATAGCCTTAGAAAACATCATCAAGTTGTTGTTCTTAAGAAATCTTCTCCAAACAGCAAGGCTGTCTCACAGAAAGCTAATTTGGGTAAGCTGCATGCTCAGTGTTACACAGCCTGCATTCAATACACTTGCTGCTCTGTGCTGGGCTGAAGATCTATCGTCTGACTCCAAAAATGATCCAAGTTTTGTCACATCAATTCTCTGCAGGAAGCTGCTGTTTTCAGCTATTGAGCTGCTTCAACTTGTGTAGTGGCAGTTGTGTCTTTTGTCCTATAACAGTTCAATGCACATTGCCTTTTGTTCTGGGTCATGATGCAAAACAAGACAAACAAACAAACAAACAAAAATCTAAAGGAGCCAAAAGTTATTTTATACTTGACAGTGGCATATAATGAACTGTGCTTCCTGGGGGAAAATTACTAATGGCTCCCCCTTGGTGTAAGGGACAGAGGCATGCTCTAGTTACAGGGAGAGCCATAGTAATTAAGCTCTGGTCCACTGCATTTAGGAGAGGTTAGCCCTAAGGGATGCAGAGTAACTTCAAGATACCATATTTCTCAAAAGCTAATGACTTCCTGAAGAATGTCTGGAGTTGGTCTGGAATTCCTTTGGAGGACTGCTTTTTGAAGAGAGAAAAACCATGAAGGGATTTCTGTCTAGCTGATGTTTGGTTCTGTGTTTTCAGTTCATATGCTTGGGGGCCATACCTGTGCAGAGGGCACCTCTGCAAGTACAGGAATGACCACAGGCTTTACCACCAGGACATCTCACATAAAAACATGCTTTGTTCCTGTTCAGTAAAACACTTCCCTGAGTTGAAAGAGCATCTAATGGCAGGAATACACTTGTAACATTTACCAGCAAAATCATGTAGAACAGAGATTGAACCTCATTATACTATTACCCGTGTGCAGCTTAGTCATAAGGGACATAAAGCTTTGCTATGGCATTTGATACCATCTTGCTGCTTTACACTGAACATAAATACTGTCCAATAACAGCAACCAAAGTTAAAGGCCTTTCCTAGTAGCAGCAAGATGGTTCTGTTGTTTCTAAGACATCCTTTCCAACAAGCCTGATGATGACACTGTCACAGAGTTCCGTGCACATCACTGATTGAGCCAAACTGTTTGGTAAGATGCAAATTTTGCATCATTATGCTGTTTATGGAAAAAGAAAAAATTACCTGTCTTATTTAAGTAAAACCTGTCTTGCACTTAGCAACATGTTGGAAAAAATTACTCAAATATGTCCTCAAACACCTATCCTTATAAACCTGCTCTATTTCCAATTGACACTAATTTCTAAGGGAACGAGCAAGCATGGTTTCTTCTAACTTCATTTGAATCTGCTTTGGCCACTTAAGGTGGCCAGGCTTCTGAGCAGTAAAATATAATAATAGATGTGTTTTGTCTTGTTGTCCTGCATTGTATTTTTTGCCTAAGCATTTGAAGAATTTTGTGATTCCAAAGCAATTTGCTTTAAAAATAGCAAAGAGAAACAGAGGCATAGAGAAGTAGCAAGTGAAGGGCTGAACTGGGAGTAGATCTTAGCCCTTGTGCCTGTTGTCAGTCAGTTGTTCATATTCATTCCTGCCTGCAATATGCTTTTTCACAGCCCTGCTGTGACACCAAGTTCTTTGGGGTTTGTGAACAGAGCTCAATAACATAGATGGAAGAGCAAGAAGTGATCATGAAGCAGAAACACAGTAGTATTGAAAGATTTTTTTGAGTGCATTGGTTTCTGTGCTTCTTGAACTGACAGTAAAGTCTTCAGTGATAACAGTGCATGAAAAATCCACTGTACTGTATGTAGAAGGGCTTGCCATAAATTAGGCATGTCTCTATTTGTTTGACCTGTGCCAGGTTTAGGAAGGTCAAGTCCTTGTTTAAAAACTCATGATCACTCACTAACTCGAAGGTGTCTCCTTTTCATTGCAATAAGCATTGCTGATCTGTCTCAGTGTAGCTGGCTCCTGCATTACAGTCAAATACACAAGGCTTATCTCTTACTTCTTTTTAAAGTAACATTATTGCTGATGAAAGGCTGTGAGATGAGGACAGGAGAAACTAGAGTCAGCATTTACCTGCTTTGACAGTCTAGAAGAAATGTCAAAATGTATCTTGTGAGAAGAAATAGCTCTTTCATTCCCATCCCCTTTTTTTTTCCTCCGGGATTGTCTGTCTTAGTGTATATGTCTGTTGTGCATAGGTTAGGGATCCTTTATGATGCTCTTGTCTTTATTTGTGTGGGTTTTTTTCTTCCTCTCAGAATTTGTCCTCACCATTACTGCCCACTGCTCCGGTGAAGTAAAGTAGTGAGATGTGCTTCGCATGGTCTGGGCTCTCAGTGCCTCCTAGAGAATGCTAAAAACAATCTGGAAGCATCTCTAGGATGTGCTTCATTTAGTTTCTGATGGTTGTGGGCCATACTGGAAAGTCTATTTTACTTCAGACAGTTACTGGACAGAAACCAAATGCAGTCTGTGGAGCAGGGAAAGGACTTCTCTCTTTCATTCTGCAATAGGGGAGTGTGCAAGCTGTGAGGATGCAGAAGGTCCTGAGGTGTTTACGCAGTGACTGAGCCACAGAGCAGCTTCCCGAGAAGGCACAGAACTGAGCTCAGCATCAGGGGGAGCTCCAATGTGAGCCTCCAGCTGACACTTCCTGCAGAGAAGCATGTTTCACTTTGGGAATCTAGTCCAATATAATTACTACCCCAAAAAATGCAATATGTATTGTTGCTATAAGATGGTGTGCAGCTGTTACTATGAGCATGGCTACTAACAAAGTAAAAAAACAAAGAGGAAAACCCACTGAATACCCTGATGTCACATCTTAAAATGCTGAGTCTCCAGCGTCATTGTGAAAAAATAAGGGTGGGGTTTAGGATTTTTTGTCTTCCTTGCACTTTGCACTTTCTGTGTCTTCCCACTGTCTGTGGCGTTACATAAAGTGTCTATGATTTCGTCTCAGTTCAGGCACAGTAGTACATAAACCAACTGTACAGGTCTGCCTGCAGTAATCTTCCTGTACTTCTGTTACAAGACTAAGTGCTGACCCATCAGCTCTCTTGAAACTGAGACCATGGCAGTGCTGTGCTTAGCCAAGGACACACAATTTATGAGCATTTTAATCACTCAAGTTAATTACATCATACAGTTGTATTCCATGTCGTACTTTGACAAATCTGTACTGATTTTGAGATGGCACAAATTACTTCCATAACAGTTCATAGATGCTCCCACATTAATGTATAGTCTGATAAGATCTCCATTAATCAGACAGTGGTTATTTTGTCGAAAATCTTAACATTTACTTGAGACTTTTTACAGAACACTTCTTTCATCATGTGAGTTCTGCAGGAGTAATTTAATTAATAATTCAATTCAGCTTTATGTACTGCTGCCTTCATTAAAGAAGTTGGCTACTGACAGCACTTGTATTTAATGTTCTGTTAAGCCTGATTAAGATACAAGATTATGTCCACTTATATCTCCAAGAGGAAGGCAATAAAATTCTTCTGCATTAGTGAGATTACAGCTATAAATAAGCTGCTGGTCAACCTGTACCAAGCCTAGAACTCTTCACTGTAGACTAACTTAAGTCTTCAGTCTGAAACAAAACTGGCATCACTAGCTCTGAAAGAAGGCTCGAATGCCCAGACCTGTTTTTATCTGGTAAAGGCCACCCTAGTTAGTACGGACTTCAGTTTACAAATTGATCATTTTTTGGGGGTGCCTTTTGCCACATGACCTTTGGTATCTGTTCTGCACATATAGGATACATGTAGGCACCAAAGGCACAAGGCAAGCTGAGCTGGCTGTTTTCCCTGCTGAGGCACACTCCTGTGCAGTGGGGGAAGTTCATATTGACATAAAAGCTTTGCTTGCTTTTACAACTAAAAATAACCACCTTAGATTTGAAAAAAACAACATTGTTGTTGAATCTTTTTTACAGTCTACTTTTCTAAACAACAAGTGTTTTTTTAACAAGAGTGCTTGAATGTTTTAGTCTCTCATAACATACTTGATTAAGACCATTTGTTGTCTGAGGTAGAATGTAGTGACCATTCCTTGCCCGTGTTCTAAGTGAATTGTTAGATCCATATTGATGAGCTGAAGAAGCCTCTTAGGTCCTCTTTTTTAGTGAAGAGCTAATTTTTTTCAGATCTGTAAGTTTGATTCTTGCTTCCTATCTTTTCTTCTGCTGTTTCCCCAGCTGAGTTCTCAGTCTGCCTATGACATTTCTTCCTTTTTACTGGGGATTGACTTGATCACTTTAACACTTTAGTTTTTCAGGGTCTTTGTCTAGAGTGATGTCAATGTGTTTGAGTCACTCTTCTCCTTCTGTCCTTCTTTGTACTTCCCTTTACTGTGTTTTAAGGCATCCAGTAACAGATCAAAATGGAGACACAAATGGTGCTACAGCTTCTCAAGTATTCCACCCATCAGTTATAGCATCTGTTGTAGTTTGGTTTGGATTTAAAACAGACTAAGGTACATCAATCTCTGAAGAATTAAAAAATACTTTATTATTCTAAAGCCATAGAAGATACAGGGAATTCAGCAAGTGGGAAGGTAAAGATGTTATTAGTAAATTGGTAATGACCTTGGTCCATCTGACAGGTAATTTTTCTGCCTTGTAATTGAAATGTATTCAAATGCAATTTAAAGGTCATCAGATGCAAGTCAAAGACTTAAGCACAGTTTCTGATCAAAACATTAAGTATTATCTTTGACTTTTATGAACAGCTAAAGGACCCTGCCAAATGGTAAATTTCTCTTATTTAATCAGGCTTCTTTGTTACAACAAACTTTGACTGCAGCTGAGCTGTACACTTGAGGCCAGTACTCACTGAAACACTGAAGGACAGATGAAGGTCTTTTGTCCATAGTTATATTGCAGTTCTGCAGTAAAGTGAACACTGAGGCAAATCCCAATGCAAAGTAATTCTTCAAAGGGGGAACAGAGGGTTATGTGAGTAGCTTTGACCTATATAATGACTACAATATGAGCAGACATGAAGGAGCTAAAACTTGTGTTGGAAAATTTGATCCTAAAACCAGAACTTCCAAAATCTATACTGGGTGTGCCAGTATCCATTAAAAAGATTTTTTGAAAGGAATTAGTAAGGTGGTATGTGGTGGCAGGACAGCTAGATTGTGCATTTAAAATTTTCAAATAGAGTAAAGAACCAGTAAAATAAACAGATACTTTTATCTTTAAATGTCCGTTTCCTGTGCAAAAATCTGCTGCATTCAGTGACCATGCATAAAATTTTGAGAAGCTCTGCAGTATCATCCAGAACATTTATTTCAGCATGAGGCATTGGTTTTTAGTAATAATTCACATAGAACCAGTAGAAGATCCAACTGAAAATAAAGGGGAAGGGAAGAAAATGAACCTTCTGTCCGCTCTGTTAGGTATGCTAATTATTGACAAAGAAATTGGCATTAATCTCCTTGTCAAGATCAGGAGTAATACTGCCTTCAGAAGAAAAACAGCCTATTCTAGCAGGGCAAGCCATATGTTTTGTGTCAGGCTGCCCCTCCCCGCAACAACAGGCAATCTTTTGGATCTTCTCCAGCTAATCAGTGTAAATTATGGGCACCCTGCACCTCCTTTCTTCAACACTGGCATTACCCATGCCCAGTCAGCCTGTGTGGCCACCATGCTGTCTTCATCAGGCAGGTAAGTTTTCCACCTTGGTGTTTAGTTTAAAAATGGGGATGTGAGAAAGTGTTTTTCCATGTAGTGATTGTAAGTAAAGATGTTTGATCATAATCTGGGCCCACCTGAGGTGTGGCATTCATTAATTAGCCCCAGATTATATTTAATATGACTAATCTCTGTGGCCACACCAACTGCATGTGAACTGTGATCTTTGAAATCAAATCAGATCCAGCTCTGTTGTATAGGATCCTTTGAGCTGATGTGATGGTGCCTAGATTAATTAATTATTCCGGTTGTGTGGCTGATCCTGTAAAGAAGGCAGCATGCACCACACATGCTGTGGAGAGATTTGCAGAGATGATTGTTTAGCAGAGACTGTACATATGGAAATTTGTTCTCATTTTTTCCTTTGTGCTATCCCATTTACAAATGGAAATGACTGCTTCGTAGCCAGTTCTCATTATATTTCTCTCCCATGAGATGTGAAATTAGCACTAGGAGAAATCCCACAGCGGTTGGGACTGAAGTCTAGTCTCTGCCTTGGAGGCTGCCCCACCAGGAAGAGGGGGAGCAGGGAGTCAGCGAGGCTGTAAGGACACTGCCCTCTCCAGTGTGTCTCANATCCCACAGCGGTTGGGACTGAAGCCTAGTCTCTGCCTTGCTTCTGCAAGGGGCAGAAGCAGTGCATTGGCATCAACCAGAGTCAGCCAAAGGGCCAGCCAGGGCTTGGCAAGGTGGTAGGGCCGAGACAGGGTGGAGCTGGGAAGTCAAGTTGCTGTCAGGCACAGTGTGCATCCAGTAAATGTTCTTTTATGTAGTTAAATACAGGGGCAATGTGGAGGCCCCCACTAAGTCTGGTCAGGCCAAAGAGAGCCTTTTGGTGCCCTCATGTCCCTGACATCTACGTATGGCCCAGCTGTCTTCTGGTGAGGGAGTTCAAACATCATCAAGGCTGTGACTCACTGAAGTGTTACTCCATTGCACACCTGAGCAAGAATACAAGAAACTAGTTGAACGTTACAGGGTTTGTGTATATAAATGTGTTGCTAGTTCCCTCTGGAGAGGTGTAGGTGTGTGTTGGGTTTCAGCAAGATGTGTATATTGGTGTTAGCAGTAATGTTAAAGGTTTGCAGCACTGCTTTTATTACAGTGAGTAGCAGAGGCCAGGTGGGACAGAGGGTGTAACAGCCATGCATCAGATCATGCTCCTTGCTAATTTTAGTGGGCCAGAGAAGCACATGGAAAGATTATATCTCATTGCACTAAGCTGAACTTCGTTAAATAAGGCAATTTAAATATAGGAACAAACTTTCGGGCAAGGCATAGTAATACTGTTTTTTACTTGGTTATATGTTTATGTAATGTAAAGGTAGTGAGGGTTGTCTTTTTTCCCTTCTAGAAAAGGGAATATGCTGCTAATGATATAACAATTAAAAAAAGGTATTTTTTTATAAAATCTTTTTGCAGTTGCTGGCTTGTTTCTCTATATGCTTTGCTCCACCAGTACAGCCATCTTACCTGAAAGGAACACTGTGAGTGATCCCATTCAGCAGCTGTTCAGGAAGCTTTCTTAAAACAGGAAAGTAAGGGGAGCAGCTAGGCTGTTATAACAACATTAAAGTCTTTCCATTGCATTCTTCTGAGACAGCTACAGGGCAAAGAAGTGGTGTTGCCCTCACTGTACAGGTGAAGGGCTCTAAGGTTGACAGAGTCATTTTGATCTTGGTGACCATGCTGATAGGTAACTTGCTCAGATTTGTGCTGATCAAACTTCCTCCCCTTGGATGGCTGCCACTGGCCTGAGACCAGATCCCAGGAAAGTGGGTTTAGGAAATGAGATCCCTGTACCCAAGTATAGGCAATGCTGGCAGATTTTGCATGTTGATATAGCTGCCTGGGTATTTCTAATCTCTGTTTTCCAACACAAGGGATGAATGGTTTGCTAGCTTTTCCTTCAGATGACCTCTGTGCTTCCACAGCTCACATAGGTAGACATGTATTTTCAGGTACTCTTTGTGCTCTGTGTTGCTGAAAGCACACTCACAATTCACATAGAAAGCAGTGAATAAGATATTTCCTCCTCAAACTCACTAGATGAACTGTTGAAATGTAGAATGTATTTTCTGAGAATATACAAGCAAATTGTTTAATTTTGACCTTGAAGTCAATTAAATATTGATGTCTTTAAAGTAATTTAATTTACTTTTTTTTCCTTTGGTCTTGATGATGGACTGACTCATTTTCCCCAAAACAAAAAAATTAATCTTATCTGCAGATTATCTGTAGTTGAACTGTTGTACTGATAATTCTTCTGTTTAATTGCTATAATTCTATGGGCTGCAGTGGGGTCAGGTCATCTTACACGGGTGAGAAGTGAAACAATTGTTTTGTCAAAAACTGATCAACTGAGGTCAAGCCTGTATGGCCCTTTTTTTCTCCAGATAATTTGCATGCAGCAATTCCATTTCATGCGATATGCCACCAGTGGGACGGAGATTGTTTGTTGTCAGCATTTTCTGTTGCTTCATGGCCACCTTCAGGCACCACTGTCCTTCCAGGGCTGTCTCTCCTAAGTCAGCATTAGGCCTTTCCTTTGTCCTTTGGTGACACTGTGAAAACAAGTTTCAAGCAGAAGGGGAGCAACTGCATACAGCCTGAGACTAGCAACCTTCAAAATGCCTTAGTCCTGAATCGATTGCCACGGCTTGGTAAGCAGCTGCAACATTGCCTGGTTACCTTATCTATGCACTTCCATCCCTCAAGATATTTGGATTTCTGTTAAGTGAGAACTCAGTTCAATGACCTCACTTGTAGTGTTAGCTTTATACTGATATAGCAATTATCAAAATGCAGTGTTCCTGTAAATTAACATTGTGTTCTCAGCCCTCCTCTTACTACATTAAGCTCTAACAGGTAATATAATTTTTATTACACAGAGCATTTCAGGTAGGAGAGCTCTGCAGAAGTTGCAGTTTGTTGGTAGTGTAGCTGGGTGTAAGTACTTGTTAAATTTGTTACACTGTCAGCTTTTTTTCTTATTCTTAATGCTGTGAAGAGACAAGGCAGCACCAGCAAATTGCTGCAGTGGTCTGGGAACAAAAGTGGTTTTGAGGATGAAAAATTTCAGATTAAAAAGTGAGTTTCAGGTAGGAAGGGGATTGTGAATAATTAATCCTTAAATCTTTCTTCATATTTAAAAATTAATTATTTTACAGTCATCTAAGCATCTTATATTCATGACCATTTCAGGATACCTTGCCAGAAATCAGGTTGGGGAAATGAATTACAGTGCTTCACTTTTTACCCAAATGTTTGCTTGCTGGTCATTGATGGCACGTGCCTGAATCCCTGGTTTAAATCCTCTTCTTTTGAGAGTATATAGCCTTGATTTCTCAAGAGCTCCCTAGCACTAAGGGACATACCGAGGAGCTGTGTTGTATGTGAAGAGCCTGAAATACAAACCTAACTCCAAGAAGCCCAGTTAGGCTTATACAGAAATCTTCCCAAAATTTCAAGCTCTAGTAGAGGGGGAGTTAATTCACTTTTCTGCTCAGCATGTTTTTCTATATATAACATGGGTATCTCTCTGCTCTGTAAGAGACAGATGCCCACCTCAGGATCCTGCCAGGCAACAGCAGCGTTTCCAGCTCTGCCTTTGGGACGTTCGTGTTCTTCTGGAGAAATAGCTCTTCATTCTCCTGTTTCATCTTGCAACTGTAACAAAAGGAGGCTCATGGCTCTGGTGTTTTAGTCGGTATTTATTATGCTCTCAGTGGATAATTAAGAGTGAAAAATGCCTTAAAATCTTTGCAGGTGTCATCTTTATGTGCTTGTTCCCACTGTACTTAAGGAGGTTGTGTTGGGAATACCTGAGAAAACATTTAATGATGAAGATAGTGCAGTCCTAAGCCAAATATATTACTCTAAATTTTTTTCTTTGCATAACACTTCGAAGAGGTAGCTCTTTTGCCTTGCTGCTGGATGAAGATGCATCTTTGTTTAGAATAATGCTTTTAAAAAGTTGCATCACTGTTCTAAAAATAAATGAGCATTTAGATTTCCTATTTTGTGGGCTTTGATTCCATATTAGCTGTGCGTAGCTCTCAGCTAAAGACCTGGGAGGCGAAGGAAAGCTGCTTCTGATTTACAGATTCACCCCTTCAGTGGGCGAAACCTAGAGCTGGTTGTTTGGTTTTCTTTTCCTTTCCAATTAGCAGTTGTGGCAGGAAGATTCCAATAGGCAGTTTTCAGCAGTCTTCCTTACTGTTAATTCAAATTCAGCAGTAGCACAAATATGGTTCTTTTGATTTTAGTTGATTTACTCCAGAGTCAACTTGATACGTGTGAGACCACAATTACTCCTAAAATATCAGGCTTTTTTCCATTGACTAGCTCTGCTGGGAAAACCAGTAGAGGGTGAAGATTTTAAAACATGAAGCAGAAGGCATAACTCCTGTGAATTTTTTTGTGCTTTATACAAGGTTTAGAAGTAAAAATGCTTAAAGTAGAATTATTGTCAGATAATACCACAAAAACACACCAAGAAATTTAGAGTGAAGTTACCAGCATCATCCTTCTCACATCATGTGAAACTTACAGGGGAAATAATTCTTCCAGCCTGCATTGTGCAGCATCTGGAAAGCTGCTAGTGTCATGGTTGGTTAGCATTAAATGAGGTTCTAGCTCCAAAGACAAAATGGAGAATCCATGCAGGCAGGCATATCCTGAATGGATACCTGCATGCACAGACTATTTACAGCAGGTAAAACAGCACAATGTATGTGGGGTTTTTTTGGTTTGGTTTTTGTTTTGTTTTCTTTCATGTACATAATGCAATGCAAATAGTTTTGACGTCATAACTGAATTGTGTTGAGGGGTTCTTTGTAAAAACTATAGGATACACCTATCTTTTGAGCTCTATGTATGAAATTGCTTATTTGCAGCTTATCTAATTAACAGGAAAAAGTGTGGTCAGCATCCTTAGCCCTGACATAGATTACATTGATTTCTTGTTGTTTGAGAAAGTCCTTGTCAGCACGCAACTTTCTTCAGTGCCATCAAGCATAAAATTATTTTAGCTGTGGTAAAGCCTGGTTCCTTGCACACTAAGAACACAGAAAAGCCACAACTTTTGTGACCTCTGTCTGCTAAATAAAACGTGTTTGCATTATGGAAATACTAAGAGACTGTAGCTTTTTGCTTTCAGTAATGCTGATCTAAGTGAGTTGAGGTCATCCTGTATTGCAGCTGATGGCCTTGGACTGTTCTTTATGCATTTTCAGTTTTTCTCAGCAGTGATAAGTACTCCTCAGAAAGCCACAGATGTAAGCATTCCTCAGGATGGTATGATTTAAAATTCACATAAGTAGCATACTGTTTTACACATTGGTTAATGTCTTTAGCTGGAAACTGCTTCATGCCTACTGAAGAGGAAGCTTTTGTGATTACTGCCAGTGTACTGGCTGAGGTTCACAACTAGACCTGGAAGCTTAGAGTTTTTCCTTCTCAGTCATGTTTTCAGATGCTGCATGGGGCAGACCTGAGCTATCCTTACAGCATTTCCCTGGCTTTCCTTTTAAATACTACCTACTGTACAGTAATACTTTTTCTGAATATTTGGACCTTTTGCACACCCACAAGCTGAAGTGTCTTCAACACTTGGAAATCTATAGCAAGAGGTCAGATCAGCCTTACCTAATCGCCCAAGCTGATTCTCCTTTGGCTGAGCTGCCCTGCTCCCAAGCTGCACAGTGAATGGAGGGGGAAGATGTGGGAGTTGTTAGCTGGGGGCTGATTATTAGACAGACCTGGATTTACAGGATTTACAGACCTGGTGAATCTTGGATTTACAGACCTGGTGAATCTGTGTGCTGCTTTACATGGGGTAGGAGGAAGGAGATGCCCAGCTGGGACTTGGAGGGCTGGTGTGTTTGCTGGCAGAACATATTGCCTATCCTTTGCTACATGTGCAATGAGGAGGCTGAAAGCTGAAAAAAAAAACCTGATATGGCTCAGGTTAGGGCTTTTCCAAATACCTAAAGAATAGTTGGGTATCAGACTGCATCTTGTTTATAATACATGCTGTTGGACATGCCCTGCTACAATGGTCAGAGGCGTCTATCTGGAAGTGATAAACAGACATGAAATTAAAATTTAAAAATATAGAGTTTATAGTTTGCTTCAAATGCTGGGCTAGATAATTAATTTCTTTCAACAGATCTTTGGTTTTGAATGTTATTTTTTCACTGATCCTCTAAGGATGTTACTAATTGTAAGTAAGAGATGTCTTGGCCTCAGGTACTGGTTTGCTTTGGGTTTTTATTATGCTTGACAAAGTGGTGCCTGCTCCTCCTCCTTCCCACCATTGTGTCTCCTTAATTCCATTTTACAGAGGAGTTGCTTCAGTGTCTTGTCACATTTGAACTTTTGCTTAAGATAAATTTTCCTGAGTGCTAAGTCTTACAGCAACTTAGGTACTTCCAAATCAAAGTCAGAGTAAGATGTATGCTCCTGAAGTCAAGCTTTTCAGAGAGATTACTTTTTCTGACTTCAATTGATTTAATAACTACTCTGCACTTGAAGACTTCTGCGGACTGTACAGCCAAGTCACATCTAAAAATAGCATTAAGGTTCAAAAGCCACTAAGGCAGTTTTGGAAAATGAAAAATGCAACTACAGTCCCTTTCTCTTACGTCTCATAAGTTGGAAGGAACAAAGGACTGTTTCCTAGTGTTTTGATGATGATGTGAAACCTGGGTATGCCCAAAACAGTGCTGGTGTGATTCTTTTTCTTTACTGTAGGTGAACAGGAAATTTGAAAGAGCTTCCTTCTGGATACATGACTAAATGCCAGTTCAAATTATTTGAACTGAGGTAATAAGGGCATAGCTGGTCATTTGAAAGCTGTGATCCAGGCTGTTACTTTTGAGTTGAAAGCCTAGTGTTACCCCACTCCCATCAAAATCCAGTGTGTGCCAGAAACGTAACCTTTTCTAGATGTTTGCAAACTATCCAGAAATATTCCAGAATAAGAGATAGGAAATTGAAAGGAAGGAGTAACTCCAAAAGCTGCTCCTGTTGCAGTGAGTTTGTATTAATTCTGTTTTGGTCATGTAGTGAAGACAAGTCTCGTGTTCATTAGGCTGAAAGCTGAGTATGTAACCTATCAAAATGGGGCTTTAACCAGCAAGACTACTGGACAGTCCATCAGCTGTGTGTGACAGAGTGGTACCTCATTCCTAGCTGGGACTGAAGACTTCTTTGGAAGGAGGTTGTGTGACAGACAAAGTGCTGCTGTTACCTCTCCACAAAATTTGCAGTTCTCTTCACAAAGCAGTTTGTGTTTGATGTTTTGTGGAACAGCATAGCTCTCCATAAGCAGAGAATCTGGTTGTGATTCTCACTCAGCATTCCTTTGTTAAAAGGGGCATCCAGCTGTCTTAAAAAAAAATTGTGCAGTTATGGCTCACAAATATTGCTGGATTTGCAAATAACATATGAATTTGTCCTTGTATTTACAAATAGCATGTGTTAATGAATATGAATTCATCTTTCTACCAAAAAACCATTATGAAAATCTGAGCTGTCTTATGAAACGTGGCCTTCAAGCCTAAAATCAAATTACTGAAACCAGTCAAGAAACTGTAAGGTTTAAGGTGGTATGTGACATGTTTTTGAATAGATGAACTTAACTCAGTAATTTCTTGACAGCCCAGTGCTTGATTTGAACCCAATACTGTTTCTAAGAGTACATTTTATGTATGACTTATAGAGAGATACTGATAAAGAATGCAGGCATGTACCCTTCCAAACAGAGTTTGGAGAGTGTTAAGCATAGGTGAGGATGCAGTATTTCATGGTGATAAGGTAAAGCTGGGGGGCCACTACCAAGAAAAGCCCCTTGAATGGTGCCTGAGAGCACACATCTCAGAACAGAATGGGAGTCAGCAAAAGGCCCGAGGGAAGAATGTACCTTACACTGCTGGCCCAGGATAAAAAAGGGGTTTCCTTGCGTCTGCGGATCCGAGACCATCGGTACTGTTTGGTTGTTTGGGTTCACAAGGGGAAATTGTTGAAAGAAGGAAGAGGTTCCTGTGACTTACCTTGTAAGAGAGCAGCCCATGGTGCTGTTTGATTATGGAGATCACACACAAGGATGACACAGGACGGGTAGAATTTGAAATTGTGCCCTTGTTAGATTAGCATTGCTGGTGTGTCCCTTTCTACATTATCACCTTCTGGAGACCAAGTTCTTCAGACTTTTCAACAAGTTTAGTGTATAACCAGTCCTAAAATGGATGAGATGAGTGAAAACAGTGTAAACATCCCCATTTTGCTTCAGGCTGTCCTTGGGCTGCTTCTCAGGTGTGGATGCAGTTGGGCAAATCTGCCTTGAGTGGACTGGAGCTAATCTGGGATTGCTTAGGAGCAGAACATGATGCCTTTGCTTCACTCTCTTGCAGCAGAAGTGCCACATGCATTTCCCCACACCCAGCAGCAGTGTGCATGGTTCCAGTATGGCAAGGAAGGGCCAGCAAGGCAGAGGTGCCCTCTTACCTCTGCTTGGAGCTACTTCCCATCTCTGCAGCAAGAAATACTTTGGGATCTATGCAGCTCCTCCCAGAACAGCTGTAGCGAGATTAAGTTTTAAAAATTATCTTTTTCCCTTGCCCATAGTGGGTCACTTTGTCTTTCCCCTTCCTTCTCATCCTCATTAAACCATGAGGAGATGATGTGCTGAATGCCACCACTGACACCTGTTACTGTACAGGAGAAACTTCCCGCATTCCAGGAGAATTACCACAAGCCCGACTGTAGTGGCTGTTGACTCTGTGAACCTAGGTTCTAAGTATATTATGGGGGAATCTTATCATAAATCTAAGAAGTCTAGAAAATATTTCCAGTACCTACTTATACTGACTAGATCTATAATGCAGTGTCTGGGGATAGCAAGAAAGTCAGATTAAAGACTACTGTTGGCACAGTTTCTGTGTGCCAGAGCTTTGAAGTACTTAAAAATGCAAAGCATGTATCTAGCAAATTTCCAAAGTGCCCCTACAAAAGAAGAACAATTCTAGACTCAGTCCTTTTTTAATTTTCTGGCTCTGTCTGTATAAAGCAGCCACCACAATATTGCTGCCAGAGAGGTATGTTTTTATTATATCTATTGACATACTTTCACGTGCAATTGTAGCAGAGACAAAGCACAGCTGGGCTTTAGCTTGCTGTTGAAGGTGAAACCCAATCTGCAGTAGCCTAATTTCACTGAAATGAAAGCAAGACTATTTTATTGTTAAAAATCTCTTTGGAGATACCTCACCAATTTTGTTTTGTGAAACAAATGATTAAACAAAGAGTAGAGTTTTGCTTTAGGGTGTTGTGAGGACAAAGGATTAATATTTGTAAATATCTCCATGAAAATCAGTCAGGTTACAAGATTGTGTTTCACCACAAAGCAAGGCCAGAACAATTAGAGGCTTATGAAGCAAACACTCAGCTGTTCACAGAGGGGAGAACCAACTTTTTCCAAACCTGTTCCAGGATGAAGTGTGTGTGACACTGCCCAGGCTGTTGGAGCAGAGAGGAAGAGTCCCAGCACGTGGGATTCCCAGAAGTTCAGAACTGAGCCTGGGGCCATGAGCCCTGCTGAAGACATGTTATTAAGCTAAGGCTCAGCTAGGTGTGGGCACAATTAAACAGTCTTCTAGACTGGAATTGACTTAAAGCCTGGACAACGCCAGCCTGCAGAACACCTTGTAAATATACCAGTATCATGTAGTGGAGAGGTTATAACTTCTCTCCATCCCTTCTCTGGGCCAAAGGGGAATCTCATGTCTACCAGCAGGTTCCTTCAGACCAGAGTTCTCCCCAGGAGGGAACACTGATGTCTTTCTTTCAGAGCCAGGTGTTTCAGAGCTGGTAGTTCAGGGACAGCATGCAGAAAACCTGTCACACACATAACCAAAATTCTTACATCAACAGTGACAACAAAAAGCCACCAAAACCCCTTCAAACACCTTCTTCCCTGTCCCTTTCCCACAGACAACATACACCAGAAAATATTGAGGCCTAATACTGAGGATTTCAACATGTAAGATCTAAATTTCATAAATTCTAAGCAGAGGAAGAGAATGAACAAGGGGAACAGATGTGCCAAGAAAGGTATAAAGGAAAGCAAAATTGTTTACTTGATTACAGATTTTTCAAGTGATTTACAACTCCACAGGAAAGCAATAGACCTTTTGGCTTGTGACCTCCTGCTTACTGCTGTTAGCTGTGAAAAGTTCAATTGAAAATATGTTGACTTGCACTGAAAAGAATTTGAAATAATAATGAAACGTCATTTCTTCAGCAAAAGTTTTAGATATTGGAGGAGTCAGTCTTTTTAGTTAAAAAATAGTCTAGGTGTAAGGCAAATCAGGCAGACACGGCTGTCTGTTCTGCACTGACGAAATGGTGTTCTGACCCCACTAGCTGTTAGTGGGCTGTAGAGTGCATACATCAGGCTTTACACCCAGCTGCAGGGTATCCAAAACAGCCTTAATTAGAGGTTGCCCCAGACTCCTTCTGCAGAACAGGTAAGTGGACTTGTTCAGATTTTTAATAATCTTCATTGTGGCTGTGCATCCTTTTGTGCCTGGGAAGCACCATAGCCACCTTAAAGCATCAGAGTTCATTCAGGGAATCTGCTTGATAGACAACCCCACTACAAAGGAGAGAATTGAAACAGACCTTTTTACTTTGACAGGAATAAACCTGGTCCGTTTCCTTGAAAATAGCAAAGACTGGGTCTGCCAGGGGTCAGGCATCCCCGAAGCTTAGACAATCCAGATTTTCCCTTTCAAATTTTGTGGGTTGGCTCTACTTACTTACGAGACTGAATTGCTAATAAAATTAATTAGAAGTATCATAAGTTGTTCACCCCAAGAGTATTTCTACTTGAAGAAATCATTAATTATTCTGACTAGGATTGTCTGTCTTTTCTATTTTTAGGCTGGCCATGGGCGACACTGACTGTTCTCGGGTTCCTGTACTGCTATTCTCATGTTGGAATTGAATGGGAGCAAAAGAATGCTTCGACTTAGGAGTGATGCAAACAATTATGGCTTTTCTACACTGGATATCCTATCTGCAAAAGGGTGTACCAGACCAAGCCTTCAGTGAATGTGTTAAAAACAAAAGCTCATTTAATTGATTCTGGATTGCAAATGCAGAAATTGAACCAGAAACACTGACAGGCTATGGCCAGGGCCGGGGAGAAGCATTATGAAGCATTTGAATTCTGTTATTTTTGTAAAACAGCATCTCTGTGACTCTATGTACATTGGAAGCATGCATCTCAGAACAGGTATCTTATATATGTTGAAGATTGTTTTAATGTTTTGCCACTTATTTTGAGATATTGGAGGAAAAAAAAATTGCCTACCTTGGAGAATTTAAAAAGCCCAATCTCTCACAGCTGCTGTCTAGGGGCATGGAGTGCTGTGCCCTCCACTTACACTCCTCCATGAAGGGTGTGATGCTCATCAGTTCTCAGTGATTGCTTTCTGAAGTTAGAACATTTTTGTATTCTCACTGACTGCAGTAGTTCTGCCTTAAGCTCCTTTTCTACCTACTGTAGCAAAGGATGCTTTTTCTTTTTAATGTCTTCATTTAAAATTTTGCCTTTAAAATAACATCCTTTTTTGGTAATTTCAGAAACGGTTTTATTTATTCCTTTAAAAAGAGGGAGTAGGAAGGCAGGTCTTTTATTAAGGAACAGCTTGCGGTTTTAATCAAATATGCTCTTACACAGCTTTTAAGTGCCCACTGCTTTGTGTTAGAGCTAAACCATAAAATGTTACCTTTATTATGGGGCAAATCCCACCTTCAAGGGAACTGTTCAGTCTGCCTCTTGTATCGTTATTGTGCTGTTACAAAAGGATATAACCCAGGTCTGGGTGAATGAAAACTCTTTTCAGTTTGCTTCATTCTCTGGTGACCAAGCAATCAGCTCCTGCAATATTGAAGACACCATAAGAGTAACTTTTTAAGACCTCTAGAAAAAACCAGAATGGTTCAATACAGTGACACCAAATTAGCTGGAGCTCCATGTTGTAGCCAGACCTCTTACAGCAGCATATTTGCTAAAAGACTGGGTTGCCCAGAGCTGGGAAGGTCCTGCTTACTTGCAAGTGTCTGAGTTGCAGGTGTGCTTCAGCACAGGCTGTTTGAGAAGGGAAGGGGAGACCTTTCTCCTGTCTGGTACTAGGGGTGTCTCCTATGCTGTTCTGTTTTAAACTGATACGGAAGAGCAGCGTCCCAGGTTAGAACAATACCTTCCAGGGAAGATGGGAACCTTCCTGTAGTGGAAAGAAAAACTCCTTCTCCACTTTAAAATACCATTTGAATCAAGAGGCTTCCAGTCAAAAACTGTAGAAAAAGGAAGCAACAATTATTTACTAATATATATTAAAAAAGGAACAAACAGTTACATGACAGTAATCCCAACAAACACTTCTCCTCCCCTTGGCTCTGAAACAGAGGTGAGGGGGGGATTGCTTAAGTTAGCTACATGAATTAAACATTTGCCATGATACAAAGAGCTAAGAAAATGTAAATTTCTGGAGC
>WEIV01006030.1:0-55347 GCA_013390005.1 Calyptomena viridis | reverse complement strand
GTATAAGCCTTGTTAAAAATCATGTAGCTAGAGTAAATAATTTTGTTACTAAGTAAGCCCACTCTGTGCACCTCGACCCTGGTATAAGCTGGTATAAGCTGAAGCAAACGTATATTTCCTGATAAGAACAGAAAGGCAAACTTAACCAACCAAGTCAGCTTCTTCAGCAAGTCCAGAGTTCGGAACAACAAACCAAAGTTCTTACACGCCTGCGTAGAAGGAGAGATCATCAAAAGGACACCCTGAAATCTATTAAAAAGACCCTGGAATCTATCAAAAAGACCACTACTCACAGCACCAGGAGGCACAGAGCAAGCGCAGAACTGATAAAAGCTAATTATAACGTGAAGCGAGGAAGGCGGGGACAGGATATTAATATGTATAGGCAAATTGAGAAATCTAGTGAATATTTATATCTCTGACTGATATAAGCAAAGCGTTCAGCCTTAACCAGTACACATGGCTTTGGGAAATGATTCCACATGTGTCTCAGCTGAATAAAACATACCTCTCCTACAATTTAGAATTGTGAGGGTTATTCCGTGAGTCAGTGGTAATGGGAAAATTTCCCAAAAAGGAATGTAACCCACAGCAAGCAGCCATAAGACCTTTAGTCTTTCTGAAATTAGACATTCCCCCTAGACTTGGTAAAAGGCAACCAGTTCTGGAGAGGACTGCTTCCAAAAACAGCATCTTCCACCCAAAGCAGAAGGACTTGTGTCAAAACTTGTTCCATGCTCCTGGCAGACATTCCAACCTGTTGCAAGGCACAGTTAGCATCATACTGTCCATCACTCCTGCAGCTTCAGCTAAGCTTATCCCTTCAACAAGAAATTCAGTCCCTGAGGCAGGCTTCGGCTTATTGCCTGCATTTCTGATGTCTCTGCTGCTCAGAACTATGGCAGCCTTCTTTTTACCCTTCACTTGTTCCTGAAGAAGTAAGGGCATAGGCTTCAGCTCATCCCAAGAGGGACAAGTGCATCTCTTGCTGTTTCAAAGTAGAAGCTTTAGCCCGGTATGTTAAGATCCACCCCCCCTCATCCCCCACCATGAGAATGTCATTTCCCCTGGAAGCCCTTTTTAGGACACACCATGGACTGGTGAAAATAAGACTTACCTTGGATGCTGCCTGGCCAGAAACATGGCTCCTGATTGACTTAAGATGATTGCAGGGATTCTGCCAGCCATAAAGTAGATGGCTCTAAGCCTCTGAATTTACTAAAAGGATCTGAGCTTGACCTCCATTTTGGGGTAGCACTGAGCTAAGGGCAAGAAGTTTCTCAAACTTTACTCAAACTTTGTAATTAAATGGAATTAGCATTAGAGCAAAAAGTCACGAGGCTGTTCTTCAGTCTTATCGATTACTGTTATTACATGAAACGAGGAGCTACTAAGTGATTGGATTCCAATTGGTATGCATGCAAAACTTCCAGCTCCAATATGGAAATGACCTTGAAGGTCATATAGAGTATCCTTATTTCTGAACTAAAATTGTTGGTTTGTTGGGGGGGGGGGTTTTCAGTGCTTTATATAATTTTGTATAGTTTTATGTTTCTATAAATAAAGCTGAAATGGACTGTTGGCTTGAGAACTGTCTTGAAAAGCTGGGGTTTGGTGTAAGACAAATAAGCGCTCCACTGTTGTGAAGAAACACTACTATGCATTGGAAGCCTGCAGGA
Organism: Calyptomena viridis; assembly: GCA_013390005.1. Classification (NCBI taxonomy): domain Eukaryota; kingdom Metazoa; phylum Chordata; class Aves; order Passeriformes; family Eurylaimidae; genus Calyptomena; species Calyptomena viridis. The sequence continues at coordinate 53,668 of WEIV01006030.1, read as the reverse complement.
TGGGTGCAACGCAGACTGGTCACTTTTATCCCTGTTGTGCACTGGATGGAACATGCATTTCCCTAATGGTATGAGATTAAAATGTGAATACACCTTTTGTAGATGGGCTAAGGTGAGACTTCAGCATATGAAGCTTCTGAGAAGAATACCATGCAAGTAAAATGATGCTTCCTACTCACAAATTTCCTTCTCAGTCCTGCTTATCCAGCAGCTGTCAGCATGCTCCGTCAGACACACAGCTCTGTGCCTGAAGCACTTCAAACACGCATAGTCAGTTACGCCTTCAGCTTGGAAACACATTTCTCAGCATGACCTGAGAATTGGCTCTTCATTTCAAACACCGAGGAAAACCTAGTTAAGGGATATAGGAAACAGTTGACAAAAACATAAATTGCTAAAGTAAGACATTGGCCAGTTTGACCCAAAGGAGGAGCACTTCTAGTCAGGGGTTGGGGTGGGAGAGGGGACAACAGGCAACGACTATTGCTGCTGAGAGACCCTAAAAGTCACAGAAGTGCAGCGACCAGAAAAAAAAGCCCAAGGCAGTGGCTCTGAAAATGAGCTGGGGAGATATGTGATTGCTATTGACAAAAACAGTTCAGAAGTGATTTGGAAAAGCTGCCTAAGAGACTAGCAAACATAGCCTAACCTATTTGGATTTAATGGCAACCACAGAGCTCTAGTAATGAAGTCTCTTGCACACACAAACGTCCTTCCTCTAGCTCCTCCTTGGCTAACAGAGCCCTCCCAGCCATCTATTACTGGGGATGGTATTATTAAGCTAAGTGGCTCTTTCTTTAATTCTGCATTGGTTACAGGGTGAGCAAGGCTTTGCTCACGTATCTCTTTCACATCTGAGAGCTAAAAGCAGCTTAGTTGGAATAACCAGCTTACCACAGGTCAGAAGAAAAACAGCTTAACACTGAAAACCTGCAGCAATTTTGTTATTAGTCACAGCAATAACGCAGGGCCTGTCCTTTCTCTTGCGCACCCTCTTAATTTCCTTCGTCACTGCTAACCCTTGAGCCAGTCACAGCTCGCACTTGCTTAGGAGGGGCTTGCCTTCCTCTGGCTTGCCAGTACGGTTGTCCTCAAGGAGCAGTGAAGAGCAAGGAGATTGCTATGCATGGTCTGCCTCATCTTCTCACGGCGCTTTATAGTTCCCCCTCCCTCCCCCCAGTAGCAGAGCCCATTATTGCTTTGCAAAATAACACTCCCGGCACACAGCCACTTGTTAGTCAAGGCATATATTTTAACCCAGAGGGACAGCTGAAATACTGCTCTGTGCAAAGCCTGTGAAGAATGGCTGTGCCTGTAACACCTTTGAGGAATGAGGGGAAATCTGCATGACAATAGATCCTTTCTTGTATTATGGGACCTCTGAGAGCCGACCCTCTCTGCTGGGCTTCTCTACCGACCCCCACAGATGCACAGGAGTGTTCTGTCCACGTGCACTGAATTCCAGTGGGTCCAGCACTTGATGCTTGTCGAGCAGTTCCTCCATTAGCTGCATGTAAAAGGAAGAAAAGATGAAGACACATTTTTTTTCCCGTTTTCTGCTTCATGCAAGTGCGACCGCATCCAACAGAGGGTCCTGCCAGAGCATCCAAGAATGAGATGAGTCCCAGCTGCCCGTGCACTAGTTACCTACACCTGAGCTTATGGCAGCTGGACCAATTCGGCTCAGACATCCCCAGCCTGGGTGGGGGCAAGCACTGGCAGTTCCAAGCTTGAGAGGATTTCAAGGATGCCATCCATGCCCAGAAGAAAAGGAAAAGAAAATGTCTGATCTGACCCATATATTTCAGACACTGCACAAGAAATGGAGCTGAAGAGTGTCGAAGGTTGACTCTGAGGCAACCTCAGCACCACTCTATTCAAACTAGTTCCCACAAGCTTTTGCAATACTGAGTCCTCCAGCCAGTGTCAGCATCACTGGTCCTGGGAACTACTGCTCTGTACCCAGTGCTGATAATGACAGGATTAAAACTAAAAACAGGATTAAAACGTGGCAGCATTAGGGGAGTCAAACACACTTGCAGATCCCCAAGTGTCTCCTCAGTCCTTATGCTGGGAGCCACAAAGGTCTGAGTGAGAGCAAGTTAAGCTAACATCAAGATTTAACAGGCAGATTTTGACCACAAACTAGGCTGCACTACCTTTTGTCACATCCAGGGCAGCTCAGTCTAAGTGTAAATAGCCTTAGGTACCTGTGTACCAGCACCTTTCAACACTGGATCAAATGGATCAAATGAAATGTGCTAGCTGTGGCCCATACCTTCCCCAGCAATGGTCAGCCCACATGTAACAGAAGTGCATTATTATCCACAGGAATTTAAGGAAAACTTTATATATGGTTGAGTAGCTGAAGTGAATCATTGCAGACAGGTGCATCAGCCAACCACTGAAAAATTAAAGTTTACTGAAGAAATAATGCAGAAATATAACTCTGGTTGTGACTCGTGACATTTAAATTGTATTGGCACTCCCTCTAGAGCTGATCTTTCTTGACAAAATTAATTAATTTTTATGGACCGCAGCATTTCCATCCCTGCACTAGTGCATTTGAGTTTCCAAAATTAAGTGGCAAAAATAGAAGAACTGGAAATGATGCTAGCAGACCAGAAACAGCTACACTGTTGTTGGTAAATTAATTAGAAGGCAAGTCTTAGGGAAAAAATAAGACCCAGCTTATTTTTTTTTTCCGACTGCTGCTGGAAGGGTTAAGGTTGCTTTAGCAGCTCAGGTATGTGGGGGTATTACCTTACAGTAAGCCACATGGCAGAGATAAAAATAAGCATTTATGAGACAGTTCTTTAAGTGATGTTACTGCTAATTTATAGGTATGGGTTACTTTCCTGTTGTGGTAATAGTTTTGTGCTGAGGTGCTAATTCATGCTGAAATTACAGGCTAATAACTTTCATTTGGTCATCTCTCTGCTCCAGGACACTTCATCGACCTCTCAACTGCCTTCCCCCAGCTCTTGGCATCCTGCCTCAAGGCCGCTCCTTGATCAGGCTTCAACCTTGATCAGGTTTGCATCAGTGCTGCAAACACAGTCATGGCATGGTCTGGGTCATGCCTTAGTCCAGCCCAGGACGAGGCTGCATAATGTGCAACCCAGCACTTGCCCAGCCCAAGTGCTGCCTGCCAGGGCCTGCAGGCAGATTGTGAGCCCCCAGCATTCCAGACAGCAATACCAGAAGGTCTCCAGGGATCTGTGAGCAAGTGAGTTCTGAGCTCAAAGCTTTCAACTGTGACATCTCTTGGCCCGTACTTCACACACCACTGCTGGTGCCATCTGCCCAGTGTTTAACCTTTCGCTCAGGTTAGTTATTCTCAGAGTTCCTCAATCCGATCAAATCCTGCCAAACATTGCTTGCTAAAAATATAAGACTGACAAAGGGTCTTCAGTCTCTGAAGATGTCCTGCTTGCCTTGAATGGTTATGCCAACAACCACTGACAGCATGAACAACTGCAAGTTGGGTATGAGCCCTGACATAGGTATAAGGCTTTAAAAAGCATGACAGTCATTCAGAATACAATAGCACTTGGAGGCTCTGAAATGCCTAATACCTAATGCTGGTTGAGGAAACTTCCATTTTAAGAAAAATGACATTTTTGTAATAATAAGGTTTCCAAGCTAGATCTTTAAAGCTTAAAGGCTGCTGGCAGTAACACAAGGCCGGTCTGTGACACTGGCAGAGGCAACCAAGGCAGGTAAAGTATCTCACAGCTCCTTCCAGCAGGCAGATGGTGACTCAGAGGGGTGTAGCCCAGCTGAAGGAGCCTCCTGCGCAGCCAGTCCCATTTGCTCTTGTGGCAGTGTTGTGCTTTACTTTCCTGCTCCCTCCCTAATGTCTGTCCCTTTGGTGGATTTGTGGGCTGCATTCACCCTCTTGCCCATTGTTTTCTGAGGCTTTGAGGTTTTCCTGAGACACAGATGTTCCTCCATAACTCATTTCCTGGACAAAGAAAATGCAGCAGATTTAAACCACCAAGACAGGCATCCAAGATTGTACTTTGGCTACATTATATGTGGCTTCCAATTGCTGCCATAACCTTAGAGTCTTTTCCCTGGTCTACACTGGGATCAGAGCAACCAGCCTGCAGTCTCTGAGCATGCCTGGCTACAGCTGCTCTATTTGCTGCTCACAAATGAGAGGTGCCCACCCCTATTTTATAGAGCTATTTACAATTTATGTTGGCAGAATTGTAATTTCATGCAGTAGTTCACGCACAGTTTCTGTACACTTTCACTAAAGGATGCTTTTTTTCCATTCAGCTTTCAGCTGAACTGCTTTAGTTTATATTTCTCCACTTCCACTAGCCAGGTTCAACATGGTTGCATATGCCGTGTTATCATTCTAAAGGAAAACAAAAATAAATATTTTGACTTGGTGCTACATAGGGATTATTTTAGGTTCCTTTTCAATCCTCTCGCCACAGCTGAAAATGTTCAATAAATTTTCCTGTTATCTTTAGTTCTTCTAAAATACCTTCTGCTTAACCGTAGAACTCACCGAAAAAGATATGCTGGAGAGGTTTGAAAGCAATCTGTTTCTCCTCACTGTAAGCACTGCTTGCAGGGAGCCATTTCTTGTAGAGCTGTCGTGGTCCTGCTGCTGAGCATACAGTAGCTCCTGGGCTTAATGGTGCACTCAGTGCTACTGCTGCTCAGCGTTTCCCCCCAGCGACAGCTCCTGAAGAGGCCTGGAAGTATTGTGGTAGCTGAAGAAGAGGACATCATCTTCCTTTTATAGAAAATCCAGTGTAATAGAAACTCCAGTTTCTTCTCCCCAAGTTGTGTAAGTTAGCTGGGAGATTGGGATTGTGGAAGGAAATACCAGTACAAAAGCATGTCCTCCTCAGATTTGCACACACAAAACTGCAGTGACATTTGTGGGGGCTCCATGTCCCCCCAGGTAGGAATTAACAGCAAAGCCTGTACCTTCACCTCATTCCTCATCCACCTGAGCAGAAACATCTTCAAAGAAATCTCTACAAGGGATCAAAGCTCAAAAAACCCAAAACCTCTGCAAGGTTTCTCAGACACTCCTGTCTCTATCACTACTAGGTGGGACTTTTAGGGGAGAAAGCTTGGGAGCTGGTCATGATGGATGAAGCTGCCAAAGTTAAACTTGTTTTGAACCTACACCTGTGCCATGGAGCAGCTTGAATTTGAACTTGGCTGTACTACATGAGGACTTGAACTTTATTAGGAAAGGGGAGCAGGAATGGAAAAGGAAAAAAAAAAAAAGTAGAAAGACGAGGCTTGAGCACATGTATTGTGCAGATACGGCTGTACACAAGCATCTTTGTATCCACTTCTGACAGATGTCAGGAGTTCAGTTACTCTAATGCCTTCTTGGATCTCTCACAGGTTTTTGCTCATCCTGTCTTTCAAGAACAGGACAGGTTATTCCCACCAGCTTCCACGTGCCAACACTGAAGCTGTGGTGAATTAAAATGAAAGGAGCAAAAGTTGAATCCTATAGGTGAAAAATACTCGTATTGGCCAATATTCTTTATACGCGATATACCTGTTGCAATTAGACCCCTCACACCACTGGCACTAATAAATACTGTAGCAACACTGCATCCTCCCCAGCATTTTCTGGTTGGATATGCAGTCTTCCTAGCCACTCTGCCTCCAATGGAGCACAAGGCAAGCACAGACAGCAGCTCATCAGCCAAGGTCTCCTCAGCCTCGGTGCCTGCTGTATGTGGGCAGTGACTGTCTCATGGTGAGGGGGCACGTGGCCATTGGGATCATTGCTCTCCCTGAATTTCAGCGGGCTGTCCTGAGCATTGTCCCACACCAGGCAGACACACTGCTGGCAGGCACTGAACAGAGTTTTGATGTTCCTTCAGTGCTGGGGGAAGAAATAAAGGACATTGCTATTGCAGACATGTGAGAGGGGGGAGAGTAGCTGCAGTTCAGTCCCAATGGTTCTCACAGCACATAAGAGCTAGTTTATGCTGGTTGTCTTAACTCCAATGCAAAAAAGCACCAGAGCTGCAGTGCTTCCGACCTTAACTGAGATAGTAAAATGCACCGCGGGGCAATTAAAGAACCTCCATTACCAAATGAAGAATTTAAAACTGTGTTAAGACTTACCTCCCCACAAGCTGACACACTGCAGTCTGTCCGGGAGTCCTTGCTGCTGCCCTGGGGCCACAACCCCAGCCAGGTAAAGCCACACAGGTGGCAGCATAGAGGCAAAGGCAGCTGCCACACAGGTGGCAGCATAGAGACAAAAAAATATCCATGGGGTCCAGGCCCTCTTCCCGGTGGTACCACCAGCAAGGGGCTCCTTTTCAGCCCCGAGGAGGTTGTACAGCATTGCACAGGCTCCAACCCCAGGCTCTCCTCCAGCTACACACCTTCAGGCACCTTGTATGTGCTACACTTAGCACACTAACTCATAACCAAACAGAAGCAACAATACCTGCAGCTATTCCTGAGAAGTCAGAAAGCAGAACACACACCCTGTGCTCTAGAAACCATTTGTCCCTACTCTTAATGTGCTCACAGGTGCAGTGAACAAGGAGTGGGAGCTGGTGCAGGTGAGCCAGGGGCTGCTCACAGCTGCCCAGCTGAGCCCAGGCCTGACAGGCCAGTGTGTGGAACATGAGCCTTTGCAATCCGGCACACAAATCTCAGCAAGAAGTGCTGTAGTTAATTACCTTTAGTTTGAAATGCTGTGGGGCTGCTGAGGGGAAGGGAATTGATGGGAAACATTGTGTGGGCAGTGCTACTCCTCTCTGCACTCATTTAAGCCTGCAGCACAGCCAGGGAGGCTGCTAAGAATGCAGGAAACACCTGAGCAAAGTAAATAATGGAGAGTTCAGAAATTGAGCACAACAGCCTCTAGAGACTTCAAAAAAACCCCAACCAAAAGCATGTCTTCACTATGGTAATTTTCCCTTTTCTACTAAGTACAGGGAACACTGTATAACATTAGGCTGGATTTTCACACTGGCCAGGAAAACAATGCTAGTGACAAGAGATCCTGCCACACCACATATGACAGTGGATGCAGAAATGGTGTTAAAAATAGCTCATTTGCTCCTTGGCTGCTCTCCATACAGTTCCTCCTCAGCTCTGCAGTCTGAAAGCTTGTGTTTTTGAAGATGAGATTCACAATCCAATGTAGTGTCTTAATAAAGGTGACAGCTGCATTCACTAGACCCCTGAGTGAGAGGATGGAGAATAAACCACAGAAATGGGTACAAGGCTCACAGGGTCCAGGCTGACATCCTGAAGCTTTGTATAAACTTCCAGAGTGGCTTTGGCCTGCCAGAATGGCTGCTGACTGTGATCCTGTCATGTATGTCTATTTTTACCTGAAAGGACCTCCCATTCCCATCACCTTTGGTTATCAAGTCCTTTGCTGAGGTAGCCAGCAAAGCAATATTGATTGCTGCTCGTTGCAGCAGTGTCACTGCCAGGTGACACATTGCTAGGAGCTCCACTCCTGGGGGTTTGTCTTTGTGCAAGTCCATGGTAACATCACTTTCTTCCGCAGCAGGACAGCAGAAGCTTCTTTGATCTCTAGCACTCTGGTTGCCATAAGTTTTGCAGTAGTTCTCAGATACTGCAGTAGTGAATATGCTCTAAAACACAGACCAGCTACAGACATGTGTACCCTCAGGATATGGAATGATCATTTCAGACAGGTCACAGCCAGTCCTCTGGTGATCTCATTCTTGCTCAGCAGATACCTGGCCCTGTCCACAGTGCCTGGGGTGTATCCTGGGGTGCCAGGATATTCACTTCATGGAATTCACTGAGTTCAGCTTACAGTGATCCTGGAAGTGTAAATCTTAATTGCACTGATACACAGCAGGCAGAAATCTGAGGAAACAGCCCGAATTGTTTACAAATGAAACAATAACATCACACTGCTCCACTGTTAACACTTGAGATACAAACCAAGAGCAACAAAACTGCTAGCCAGAAGTTCTAGAGGGTGTTTTAAAACCACCTTGTTGATCTTATAAGCACATATTCAACACACAGAAAAGCACACCAAAGCAACTGTAATGTATAAAATAGTTTATTACTATAATAAATAAAATTAAACTTTTTTTTTACAAATATTATTTGTGCTTGTTTAAAAATGTTGACTAGGGATATCATTAATGTAGGTGGCTGCATTTGTAACTGAAACATTCCCAGACAGTGTGTATACATATATACACACACTGTCTATCTACTGGCAGCTGCTTTGCTGACCACAAAAATAGTATCTACTCGTTCTCTTTTTCTAGTCATGCTTCATTGAACAAAGTGACAAATGCAAAGAAAAAGAACCAAGAGTATTTGGTGGATTTCTGAAAGGATAAAAACAAGTGAAGTACATTGAAAAGCGCCAAAGCAACTGCATTAACTGCATATCAATCAAGTGTCCATGCAGTGGTGGCTAAATATTGAAACGCAGACAGGTCTCCAACAGATGTACAAATATTGATTGTATGTAGGTACAATAATATAACACATTCATTAGAAAACTTGGTATTTCTTTATATGCAGTTCATCCTGATACAAGATTATTGAACTTCTTTCATCTACAGCTAAGATGATTCTTTTTTCTATGTTCGTGGTCACAGATTTAGTGGGAAGGAGAAAAAAACCCCAATGAGCCTTTCAGAACAGTTAGTGAAAACCCCGAACTGTTTTGTTAACATTATGCATTTAGATTCAGTTACAGAAATGTTCTGGGATTACACATCAAATATGTTTACACGACACTCAACAATCAGCTCGGAACAAATTACAGTTGCAGGTAAATTCACATTAGCTTTGTCGAACTGCAAAAAAAAGTCTTGGAAACAAACACTTTTGCCGGATGACGGGTTGGCTCCCTGATACACAAAAGTGTTTAGACAGCTATGTCTCTTGGTTTTATGAGGGGAGAGGGCTATTGGAGTAATTCATTATCCTAATAAGAAGGCAATAAGTGGAGAAAGAAATGTGATTACCAGCAAGTGATTTCCATTAGATTTAGAAAGCTAATCAAAGTGCTTCATCTTTAGGCAACACTGTAAATACTACAGAATGTTAAGAAGGACAGAAAATGGAATCACAGTTTGAATTATATCACTTATTAAAGGGTCTTAAGGCTAAATGCTGGATACATCTTATTGCAAAAAAAGCTTTATTTTTATTTAATTGAATCAATGCTTGCCACAACAATGTGGTCAAAACTATGTTAGACAGGAAGATACAGTATCCTACTGTGCCTCACCTCAAATTTCTGGAGCTCCCCCTGCATGGGACTCTCTCTAAAAGGTTTGTCTTAATGAATTTTAAGTGCAGATAAAACACAGACTTTGTTACTGCCAATACACCCACAGGGACTATGTGGAAATGAAGAATTCAGTAGAAGATGCTTGTTACCACCTAACACCAGGACAAGAAAGTAGAGGTGTAACAACCATGTGTTATGTTGCCCTTGAGAAGAAGAATAGGCTCAGCACCTTTGAGACATCCCCTGATACCAGAAAAATAAATCCATTTATTCCACCATCTCTCTTGCAAGACAAGCCATGAGAAACACTGCCAAGGGCAGCTTGGCTTCAGAGATACTGTGAGCAACAAACACTGGCTTATGAGCCTTATCCCCACCAACTAGGATACAGCATTTTTCTAATTCCTGACTATCACGACACTTTCCAGATCTTCTCTTAGTCACACTATTTACCAGACTCACAGTATGAAGTTGAGGCCAGCTAGAAAAATCAAAAATCGTGGCCTTAAAAGTTCAACAGTTAACAAACAAGACACTAACTAGGACATTTGGTGGATGTCTACTGGGAAAATTTAAGCTCCCTTCTTGAACTGGAATCATTAAATGAGGAACGTGCTTTTACTTAACAGAAATGCAATCCATAGACTTATCTATACATAGATATTATATATATGTGTGTATGTACACGCATCTGCACAAGCGTAATCATACACATTGTTTATATAGTAAAGACAAATTATGTACTAATTTTTTTCACAGATTGCTTAAGAGTGATTGAAAATATATCACCAGATAGTCACAGTAAATATCTTGTTCAGTTCCTTAAAGGGAAGTACTGTAGAAACAGAACGTCACCTTCGTAGCTGTTAAACAGGGTGTTCACTGGGATTCAGGGCAGCACTGTGAAAGAGATGTAAAGCAAGAATGGTGTTTTCAAAAGTAGACATGTAATACCAGACAGAAGTAAATGTATCTGAACACAATAGGGGTGAGGGCTGGGTTTTGCTTTTTTAATCCTTTTTAATGTGTTGCATATTGGTATTCTTTCCAACTGTTTAAGCGTAAGTTTGAAAAAGTTCTCATTTTACCAAATCATAACCCAGGCTCTTTCTCTCAACCGCTTTCTTTTTAATTTACTTACAACATATAGTCAAAATGGAACACATCACCTCTTTTACAATGATGCAGGTTATTTAGCAGGTTGCTAAATGGCAGAAGCACTATGCCAGAACACAGTTAAAACTGAAGTTTTGATTTTTGTGCTGGCTTTTTTTTTTTTTTGTTATAGTATGTACAAGCATTTGCTTGTGAAAGGGCAGAGTCTCATGTTCAGAGATCCTTCATTTCTAAGCTGAAAAGTAATTTCAGTGAAAAGGCTTAACCAACATGTAGAGAGGAACAAGGGGAAAAGGAAAGACTGACAAATAAAATGAAAGAACAAGTAACAATTATGGTGGGTACACATGCTGTCCAGCCACAGGCATCTGAGTGTAAGGCTCAGTGGAGAAAGAGAGATTTGTAACATGTGCTTCAGCCACTCTTTAGAAGAAAAGTGCTGCATTGGTGGAGCCTGAGCACCACAGCACAGTTCCAAATTAGTCCAAAGTGGGCACAGATTTCTTTATTTTTTTTAACTGCTCAGTAGCTCAGGGAATCCAAAGACCAAAGCTCATCCTAGATGGTAATTTTTTTTTCAAATTCTCTTACAACCAATACAGGTCACTGAGGGATGATGCACTCCCCTACAACTAGTTTTAGTACCTGACAGTTCATAAAAATGGGTCTAATCTCAGTTACACCTGTACAAATCTGAGTGACATTGACCACTGGTCAGGGCTGACCTGGAGCAGACACCCTGAAGTTGTCATTGTAAGGAGCAGAGTTTCTCTGCAGTTTCATGACCATAACAAAATTAAATTTGGCCATAATCTTCAAAGACATTAAATTTTCGGAAGAATTCAGGAGTGTGCTACAATCTTTGCAGGCTTTACAAATGGATAATAAATACCTTTATAGGCCACTGTAAGAGCCTGAAAAAAGCCTTAGAAAAGGACTCAGTGCTGTGCCCACCCACTGTCACATGGGGTGTGCAGGAGTTCAGTATCGCACTGAGCATAGGGTACACAAGGAGCACCCCCAGGAAATGGGGACTTGTCTGCTTTTGCTCACAGATGTGGATTATTACTATAATTACGGAGCTTTTAGGGCTGGTCCCGCCGGGATTTCAGGCTGGGCAGTCGGCAACACCAGAATAACCTTTAGCATATCCCTGAGGGCACACAAAAATATCACTGAGAAACATCGATTCAGTATCAGCAACAAAGGGCCACGTAACCTGCGACTGCACATTTAATTCTATGTCTGCATTGCAATTCTAGAAATACTAGGCACATACCTGGGAGGTTGTAAACACTTCCTCCCTCGTTCACCTGGGATAAGCTAATGTCCATGTTTATCCAACTGTAGGTAAATGGGTGGCACTTTCACAAACGACTTGCTAAGACTTTCAGCCTTTCAAAAATTTTATGAAGAAAACCAAGTGTTAAGAACATCATGCTGGTGAGGAATTTGCCTGGATCAGGAAACTGACTCCAAGGCAGTCTCTAAAATCTTGCTGGAACTTTTGGAAATCAGTTACAAATCCTTGTAGATCAGTACACCTAGAATTTACTTAGGTGGACTTTAATGACTAAGAAGACTAGAAAGAAAAAATCATTCAACAATTTCTAACTGCAACCATGGATGTATGGGTTTCTTGTGGCAGCCATGCCACAGCTCTTGCAGGTAACTGCTGCCACTTACAGTGATTAAAGCACCAAACACACGGCATGGCTTTGGTCGAAGAGAGCCTTCCTTAGCACTGTAGGTCTGCAGTGTGCAACTGTAAAGACACCAGCTACCACTGGAAAAACCTAAACATTTAACCAGAAATAAATTAAGCAAATGGCATCTTAGTTTGAGAGCAACTCACCTCCCTACTGCCTTGTCTTGTTGGAGGGAAGAGGGTAACCTACAGATTTGATCTCAAGAGTTGTTTCTCGGGAACGTTTCAGTCCTTGGATAAGAATTCAGAATCTGTGGGCACTTCATGTAGAACCAAGGTGTAAGACCCTTGAAAGCCAACCCTAAACTACCTGCCTCTGGACTTGGAAATGATGGTGGTGCTTTTGGAATAATCAGCATCTTTGAGAGTGAGGGGAGTTGCTGCAGGAGCAGGTACAAATACAGTGATCCCATGATCTGGTAGCTTTGCACAGCATGGCCTCACCACTATGCCAGTCATCAGTGGACCTCACCCTTCCCCAGGGATGTCTGACACAGTTCTGCATTGCTGGCCTCAGAAAATCCTTCCAAGCCTCAGGCCATCAGAAATCCTTTAAATTGGTCGTTTTCCTTGCCTCTTCCATACTTAACACAAACAAAAATCTTCCCCAAAAAATCACGTGTTTCTTTGTAAATGACTTAGTACCATGGAAAAAGAATGACACTTAACACACATAGTGTTAAGACCTATTGCCATTAAAAATGAAAACCCATAAAAGTGTGGCACCATACTTCTTAGCTCTAACCTACTGTTAAGCAGTGAACATACCAGATCAATGGAGTGAATATACTGTGAATATACACCTATATTGCAAGGTGAGAACCCAAGTCATGACACCCAAGCTATGCTACCCTATATGAATAATGAAGAGTAGTTTTGGTAAAGTGCTTCAATCTTCCTCCAAAAAAAGTTATGAAAATATAAGTTTTGGAAACATCTCCTTCTTTAAGAAGCAGATCTCTTTGTTTCCTTGCTACAATAGCACTTGCATACAGTAAGCACTGTATTTCTACCTCTACTATCCATTTGCTTCCTAGCTAGATTAGATCAGGAACAATACATCTGGATGTAGAGGAAATGCCACAATCTAAAACTTAAAAATGATTTGAAAGCCTTTGGCTACAATTAATGTAATCAAAACAGAAACTTCTTAATAATAATTTAACAAGAATTAAAAGAGCAGATTCTTAGCAAAACCAGGACATAAATGCCACAGTATATTTTCATCGGGAGGCAAATCTGCAGGACCAGTTAGTGATGTTCACAATACGTTGTGCAGTAGGCTGCTCTCAGGTAACACTGCACACCCAACCCTCTAGCCTCCAGCAGCTGGAGTTAGAAGTAATAAATATTGAAAGACATCTGAGACGGAAGTTAAGTTTTTGAAAAATCAGTATTCTTGATCCAGTGAATGAGAGTGTGGAAGATCCCATTTATTAACAGATCTGAAATACTGTGTCTATTTTTGAAGATGTTGCTAAATGTATTTGCTTTAGCAATATGCCAGTTTGCAATTAAAAAGTACAATTTTTTTTTCATCTCATTAGCCCTTCCTTGACTACCCAAAAGAAACTTTAGTACCCAGTAGCACACAATGTATTGACATGAAATACATGTCTCCTGCTGCTCTTTGCATTATTACAGAAAAATTAAACTATACTGTGACATGTTTCAAACATGCTGCACAGGTGACTAGGACAGCGACAGCAGCAGCAGCAGCAGCAACGACAACAACAACAAAAAACCCAACAAAAAAACAACCCACCAAACACTGAAAATATAAGCACCCCAACAAGTGCTTATTTGTATAGGCAAAACCCGAGCAAAAGACATAAGGCATGCTCCAAAAACCTCAGAGGTCACCTGGGGCTCACAGGGACGACTGCTGCTGTCAGAATTCTTATTCCAACATCCTGAGGGAGAGAGGGGGAGTGAGGGGGAATGGGTGCCAAGGGAGAAAAGAAAAACTTCAGAAACTGTACCCTTGCTGTCAAAAAGGCTTCAAAGTCAGCTGCCATCTTGACATGAGTTTGCAATTCCTGTTACCATACCTTAATGGACAGAAGGAACATACTTAGTGAAGTGGTCCCTCACTCTTTTTCAAGAAAGGTTAAATGTAAAATGTTAGGGGGCTGCTTCTTTGTTTGTTGGTTTGTTTGTTTTTAAAAAGAAACACCTCAGCTAGCTCCAAACACGTCTTTTTCTGATTCTGGAGACTGGGGCCTTGATATTTCAAACAACTCCTGTGGTGACTGGGAGCTTCTTCTCGAGGTTAATATCCTAAGTATCTCAGCAAGCTGGTTTTCTATATTGGTCATTTTTGTGTTTAAAGCCTTGATGTCCTCTTTCAACTCATGTTTCACCTCCAGCATGGTAGCCTGAAGAGTCTGTTCTGGGATGGGATAAAAGGAATGCTTGACCTCCGTGAGAACTGGGCTGTGGTCCTGCGGGCTTCTCGTCTCCCCAGCGTTATCCAAGCGCAAGTCACTTTTTGTAATGCCACTATCACAAGAGTCTGTCTTCTTCAGGGTAGCTTCTCCTGAAGCTTTAGTTCTCTCTGGTAAAGTCTCCATGGACTCTGCTTTAGAGACCTTGTTCCAGTCTTCACCTTTCCCACAGGCTTCTTTGAATTTGGCCCAGCCTTTTCGCCGGGGGTAGTCCCCCGATGCCTTACACCCCGGGTGGTCCGATGTCGGGGCCTGCAGCTTTGCCTGGTCAGAGGCCCCAGAGGTCGAAGCGGACTGGTACGACACGGGGGTCGCCGGGCTCTCCCGTACAGTCACAACGCTGGCTTTGACCACTGAGCGGGCAGAGGATTGCTCCCCTAAAACATTGCCCTTTTCCACATCCAGGTCATCCGGATCTCGGCCCCTCTCTGCTGCAAGCCGTGCTTCCTTCTGCTGCCTGAACCTCTGGAACAACCGGCGGACCGGGTGGTCTGGGGGTAAGATCAGAGGTGCTTCGTTCTTCCTCTTCATTCTCTCCTCTTCTTCACGTTTGACGTCGCTGATTTTCCGGAACACAATCTACGGGGGGAAAGAGATTTCACTCTGTGATTAACTGCACATTTGTTAAGGGGCAAGAGTTGGAGAAAGAAGCATTTGAAAGAATCTATTTTAGCTGAGAAATGCACAACCTCTGCACATTTATAGCAACATTTTTAAAGGTCTTATGTTGTATGGAACTTGGTTTATTTCATTATTTAAGAGCAAACACCATCTGTCTTATAACACTGGAAAGAAAAAAAAAACAGAAAAATAAGATTTCTCCAGCTCTAAGAGGTCAGCAAAGCAGTGCCATTGTAAATATAATGATCCCAGGAAGTGACTTGTTCTATTTTGTGTTAAAAGTGACTTCTTATATTTGTTTCCTGACTCTGTGAAACTTGCTTAGCACTGAGTTTCTAATATTACAGAGCCATTCCCATCAGTGTCATCTCAAAGCTCACTCACTGCAAAAGATCTGATATTACTTTAGTGCAGTTTGGCCGCTCGTGGTGTCAGTACAGCAGGGACTATTCTGGACTCTTCAACAGCAGCTTGCAAAGTGCTTCTTGCCCTCCCTTCCCTCCCAAATATTCTTCTAGAAGCAATGTGCAGTTTAGGGATGAAGCAAAGCTCAAGTCAGTCCCACAGCCAAGGGAACAAGGACAATGGTGGGTGAGCTTTGCAAGATATGGGGCAGCTGTTCATGGCTTATTTAATTCAGAAGCTTGAAGAGCTTCACATCTTGATTTCTTTCTTTATTTCTAAGCAAAAGGGAACATTTTTGCACAAAGAAACGTTAATTTTCCATCTACCCTCCTAGATGTGTGCTTCCTGAGCCTGTAGGCTAAGTGATCTCTGTAGGAGCAGCCCAAGGGTCTCACAGTACTGATGAAAGCCTCACAGTGTCCCAATCTGCAGCCAAGCAATGTTTCTTCCTGGTATGACACGGCAACACGTTGTCTTCAAAAACTCCATGCATTTTACATCGGTATTGATATTTTCCAAGCAAAAAAACACTCCAGTGTGGCATTAAAAGAGAACCACTAAGTAGTCTTGTTTGAAAACAAGAGGTCTCCTAAGCTGAAGTTTTCAATTCAAAGTGTGTAAGATGCAGCCTCCAGCTTCTATTGAACAGTGATACCTAATCTCTTTAGCTGCTTTTGGGAAAATCCACTTGAAGACCTTACATTCCAATGCAGAAATAACTTTCAGATTCAAATCGTTATTAAGAAATGTGTAAATAAACCCATCCCTCTGTTGCAGACAGATTTAAATTAAGCTAAAGCTAATAAGCACTGATTCACTGGCACATATAAGATGAATGTTTCTCCAGACTCCAATGCTTCTTAACAGTTTTGTCATTGTGAAGCAGGGAAAAAACTCACAACAGTGCATCTTTGGAAAGAAGTTGTAAGACTTGGCAGCATTTCTCAAATACAAAAGAATAAAGGAAGGATATTTTATTTCCAAGCTGCAATTAGGAAACTAACTATGAGACAAGAATAAGAAAAGAGGATACTTGACAGTCTTTTTTTTTCCTCCCCAGGAAACTCGGTGTGTAGTGAGCTCAGTAGAAAGCGGACAAAGCAGTGTAATCTTTGGAAGTAAAAGAATAGCAATCACTGGGAAGGGAGATTCAATGCAATCCTGCAGGCTAATGGCCTCCCACACATTGGGAGTCTCCTCATTACCTGATGGATGACAGTCAGCCCAGAGTTAGGGCAACTGCCCTGCATGCTCTGCTCTAGCCAAGTGATGCCAGGCAGGCTCTCGGGAGGTCACTCCAGCAACATCCTGAGGCTGGCTCTGGGGGCACAAAGCCCCAGCAAACCAAGGCAGCTACAGGCCAGGTCAATTTGTATCTGCAAGATTCTGTGCCCTCAAGCCTTCCCTCTCCTGGAGTTTTTATCCAGTGCCAGATGCAGTTAACAAGGCTCACATCACTTTGTACGTGAGCATGTAATCTCAGTCTGACCTATGGATCAGGACTGTGTGCTTTCCTTAAATGCTCAGAAGTGATGTATGATGGGCTGGTGCAATGGTCACCCTAACAGGGGTCATCAGAGAAGGCTTGACAGAGCTACAGGCCAGGCTGCTTCAGGGCCAAGCTGTGTCTGGGCCAAGCCTTGCCCCAAGCAGCCTACTCAGCATGTTGTCTGGTAAGCACTGGAGCACTTCTATTTAATGACTGGCTTTTGTAACAGAAATGGATAAGTTATTTATGTTACATAACATTAATGTATTGTACAGATACAACCAATGACATGTATTGTACGTATGTACCTGCCTCTGCTCCAGCACCATGCAGATGAGAGAGCAATGAGCAAGTTTCAAGCAATCACTTATTAACAGCCTGGCCCAATACATACTAGTACTAACCACTGCACCTCAGGCAGCTGGTAGCGTGATCCCTGTGTTGGAGTGCATGATAAACAAATCTACTAGCAAACACAAAACAAAAAGGTGAGCACTGATAGACAAGCTGTTGGTAGCACTTATCCATCCACAGGCTGCACTGCTCTCCATGCCACTTCCGAGGTGAACCCACCCTGTGGATGCCAAGCACACTCTGCCATGGATGAGCTGCCATCAGCTTTCCTGCTGTGTGGTGATCACCCTCAGGGCCCTGAACACACCTTCATTGCTTTGCCTTCAGGAGATCAGACTGCAACAGGGACAGGAATGTACGTGGAGGGAGTATTACATAAATACTGCCTTTGCCATGGGTAACTGCTACCACGCTAACAAGACCCCAAATTTCCATTAGGCTTACACCAGCTGTGAGGGAAGTACACCACAGCAGCAGCCACCTGCACGAATACAGAAATGCAACCCTCAGGTCTCCCATCCTGCTTGACATCTTTTACACGTATGCATTCATGTGACAAGCTGCACTCATGCAGTGCAAATCAAACCTACGCACATTTGCCAGGGGACATCGCCTCCAACTCTTGGGTTGGCTCCTTTTAACTACCTCCTGTGCTGTCAGAGAGCAACTTCTCTTTAAAAAGCCCAGGCAAAGCTGTCACTTGTCTCCTTCACTGCAAGTTCCCCAATGCCATATTTTCTCCACACAGCTCCATGTTTATGTATTAAGGGAAAATGTTATAACTATGCAAACCTCAGCAGTAATTGAAAAGACTTTAATTAACTCAATTTGGGGGGGAGGGTTCCTGCCTTTTTTTAAAAAGATTAAATATAGGTCTTTATAAATACAATTACAAATAATTTTTAGATGGACTGCTTTCTTAATGTTAAGGAAAACACAATTTTTAAGTGGTTAAACAACTTAAGCAGCAGCCAAGTTATTCACGTTATGTAGCTGTTATGCCACTGTATGTACACCTGATCTCACAAGTAAGATTACAAAGGAAAAGAAAATAGATTTCATTTGTTGTAAGGAAGAGAAGCTTGGACCTACACAGACATTTTGAAGTACAGTTTGATAGGTCTACAAATAGGGATCCTAATCAAAGTTAAGACCCAAAATATTATGGCAAAGATCCCAAGATAGCTTTTAGAACAGTCCCTCTTTATCCCTCTCTCTGAGCATTCATTTCTGTCTGGGAAGGGATAGTGCTTTGTACCCTCAAAATCTCCTAGCCCATGATCATACACTGCACAAACCCTCAAAATCTCCTAGCCCATGATCATACACTGCACAAACAGAGGGGACTTTACAAGCTATGTAGTTCTCCACAATATCACACTCTTCAAGACCTAAGAACCTAGAAAAAATTCAGTGGGAGCATTTTAACAGTATGTCAAGACCAAAATATGAACAAAGAACCAGAATTGAGATGAAATAACATGAAATTTAAACACCAGGCCTAAAACTAAATATTTCACATGTCCAATCTCAAATCTCATTTCATAATTCTGCTTTTAGTAAAAAGGTGCTGAATTTTGTACCTCCACAGGGAAGCTCCCCAAGCTGCCAGAAATTGGAATATTGTGGAGGTATCAGCCTAGATTTGCCAAAAACTTGAAAAACAGCTGTTAGGCACAGATTCCTGCAATCATATAAACATTTAACCAGGGCATGCAGTTATGATGACTCGATAACAATTTTATTTTTTGGGTAATGCACTCAGAGAAGTGGAGAAATGTGCTGTCATGCTCTGGTGCATTCCTGCTCCTGCATGTCTCCACAGACCAATGACAGCACACTCTCTATGGTCACATCCCTGTCTGTGCATGAGCCCTGTCCAAGGAAGAAAGACAGGGTCACACCCAGCCTGTTTCCCTTTCCTCAGTATTAACTAGTTGTGAAGATGAAGTCTTAAGTAAGTTTTGGGGAAAGACTCTGCCTCTTTTTAATCATAGAATTTTCAACTTGTATTTGTGGCATCCCTGTTTTTAGACATGAAGGTCAAAGTACGGAAAAATGAAGTGGACATAAATGAATACTTGAAATACCTTACTTGGTTGTCGAATGTGGAGTGCCCAGCAACTGTTAAATGGATGTTACTGTACTCAGCAGTGAAATCCAAGCATCATTTAAATAATGCAACATGAACATTATTAATGAATATGACTTTCATAATTTCTTTATGATAAGACCAGAATAACAGATAGCAATGTGACCTCCAGAATAAAGCAGGTCATAGGACTGCTTTGAAGGGGCATTCTGGGAGAGGAGTATCGTTACCACTAGATTGCATCTTTTAGAAAAACACTCAATTTCATGGCAATACAGAATCCATCATCACATCTTGATGAAAGATTCCTTCATTTTTTTATTCAAGACTAACTTTCATAGAGTAATAGAATCTAGAATAGTTTGGGTTAGAAGAGACCTTAAAGTTCATCTAGTTCCAGCCCCTCTGCCATGGGCAGGGACACCTTCCACTACACCAGGTTGCTCAAAGCCCTGTCCAATCTCTCCTTGAAAATTCCAGGGATGGGGCATCCACAACTTCTCTGAGCAACCTGTCTGAGTGTGTCTGATCACTCTCACAGAAAAGAATTTCTTCCTAATATCTAATCTAAACCTATCCTCTTTCGGTTTAAAGCTGTTCCCCCTTGTCCTGTCGCTACATGCTCTTGTAAAATGCCCCTCTCCATCTTTCTTGTAGTTTCCATTCAGGAAGTGGAAAGCCAAAATTAGGTCACCCCAAAGCTTTTCCAGACTAAACAGTCCCAATTCTCTCAGTCTTTCCTTATAGGAGAGGTGCTCCATTCCTTTAATCATCTTCATGACCCTCCTCTGGACTTGCTGCAACAGATTGATCTCCTTCCTGTGCTAAGGACCCCAGAGCTGGGTGGAGTCTCACCAGAGCAGAGCAGAGGGGCTGAACTCCCTCCCCTGACCTCCTGGCCAAGCTGCTTTTGATCCAGGACAGGACATCTTTGGCTTTCTGGGCTGTGAGTGCACATTGCTGGGTCATGTCCAGCCTCCCATCCACCAGCACCCCCAAGTCCTTCTTGGCAGAGCTGCTCTAGATCTGTTCATCCCCAGCCTGTGTTGATAGTGGGGGTTGCCCTGACCCAGGTACAGGACCTTGCATTTGGCTTTGTTAAAGCTCATGAGATTTCTCTGGGCCCACTTCCTGAGCTCATACAGGTCCTTTTGGAAGGCATCCCATTCATCAGGTATAAACTGCACCACTCAGCTTGGTGTCATCTGCAAATTTGCTGAGGATGCACTTGATCCCTCAACTGTATCATTAATGAAGATATTAAATAATAGTCCCCCCAGTACAGACCCCTGAGGGACATCACTTTTCACTGGTGTCCATTGTAACTCTGAGCCATTGACAACTACCCTCTGGATGTGACTGTCCAACCAATTCCTTATTCATCTAGCAGTCCAGCCATATAATCCCTCTCTCTCCAATTTAGAGAGAAGGATGTTGTGGAGGACCAAGTCAAAAGCTTTATAGAAGTTCAGATAAATCACATGATCACAGAATATTCTGAGTTGGAAGGGACTCATACTGATCATCAAGTCCAATTTTTAAGTGAATGGCCCATATGTGGACCAAAACCATGGTCTTGGTGTAGGCCCGGTCTGAAGGCTAATCTCTGCCTGAGCATGTATAGAAGTGAGACTCTGACTGGGCATGGACTGATTCTTGTAATTGGACAAGGAGAACCTGATCCCCAGGTCACTGGGTAATTAATGTAAACAATATAGTTTGATATATAGTGAAACTGCGTAGCAAGAAGAAGGCAGACATTTTGCAGACTCCTTAGAGAGCCTGGTGTGGAACATCTGGCCAGGCAGAGGGATGTGTCCAGGGCCAATCTAGACACACTGTCTGGAGGGCATGGACACAGAGTCTGCTAGAAAGGTAAAATATGCTTAGGATTAGGACTAGATGTAGTAGAGGTAGTTTAGTTTAGGATTAGACTGTAGAATGCCGGCATGCAAATAGTTAAACACCTGAGAAACTTCTTGAAGTCCAGCCTTCTCGTATTTTATTCCTCTTGGACCCCGCAACCCTACACCTTGGTGTTATTAGCACACCATACTCTAACCAACTGAGCTGATCTCAAGGTCTGTAATCCTTCCCTATTCCACTCATGTAGCCATCCCACCACAGAAAGCCACTAGGTTGGTTAGACAGGATTTGCCCTTGGTGAAGCTGTTCTGGCTACTCCGAATCACCTCCCTGTCTCCATGTGCCTTAGCACAGCTTCTGGAAGGATCTGTTCCATGACCTTTCCAGGCACAGAATGAGACTGACAGGGTCCTCCTTTCTATTCTTTCTAAAGTACAATGTTTCCCTTTTTCCAGTCATCTGGGACTTCACCTGACTGGCATAACTTCTCAAATATCATCGAGAGTGGCTTGGCAGGTACATTCACCAATTTCCTCAGGACTCTGGGATATATCTCATTAGGTCCTATAGACTTATGTGCATTCATGTTCCTCAGCTGGTCATGAACCTGATCTTTACTTACTGTGGGAGGGACTTTGCTCCCCCAGTCCCCATCCTGCTGCCCATCCACTCAGGAGGTGTGGGAAGAGAAGCTGCAGTCGAAGACTGAGGCAAAAAAGTTGTTGAGTACCTCAATCTTTTCCTCATCCATTGTGTACCAGTTTTCTAGCATCGTTTATCAGGGAGGATAGACATTTTGGTTCCTTGCTCTCTAAGACACTTAAAAATTCACTTTTAGAAAATGATTCTAGGATCTTATGTTTAAAAATATCTACAGAAGTATTACATCTAGTCAGTTATGACTGTGAAGCATTTAGACAGTAGTTTTATATGAAACAGGCCTTTAGAATTTTCAATTTAACTCTAAGCTATCCAATTTTAACTCTTTGCAGATGTTTGAATTATTTCCTACCTTCCAGCATTTTTAATAGGCAGTGCTCAGTGCTTAAATTCTCACTCTTGTTCGGAGCTAGAACATGTAGTCAATTTAATTAAAGAAGTGTGCATACAGTCAGTAGCCAGGCAAATGCTTGGTAGAGAAAGCAATCAGACAAAACCAGTGCCCTGTTCAGGAGTCAAAAGTAGTTGAAAACGGCAAAAAAATTTGTAGCAACTGCCACATAGGAAAGATTGTTCTTATTGCCTCCTTTGACATCCCTAGGCAATCCTAAATCATTACATAGGCCAAACCTGGAACAGCTGCATCACTCACTACTGAGGAAACATTCCCAGTGCAGGCAATAGAAGAAATACCAGAAGGAAAGACATCAGAAGAAAATATAATAAAGGCTCAGAAATCTGAACCTTAACCATCTGAGCAGACTGCTCACCTATTTCAGACAAAAGTTAATTCTTATTATGCCCTTTGCTTGCATATGGGGAGAGGCAGGACCAACAAGCCATGAGTGTGTAGTACTACATAGATTTGACATCACTTTGGAACCTCCTTGGGTTTGATTAAACATCTAAAAATGACAAGTGGTTTTGGTACAATAGGGAAGTCCACATGGCACATATGGGGAATTAAGTTCACTCTCTGTAGTTGTTCATGTAATGAACAGCCCTTTGAGGGGTTTCACCACCTCTGAACTGTTGGTTGTTCACAAGAATGATGCTGCCTCCCAAATGATGGCAAGTCTTGTTCTTTACCTCTCCTCACCCTGCCAAGAAGGTAATCAACAGAAGGGCAAGGCAAAAATACTGTGGTAGCAACCATATTCTGATTTCATGTGTCATCACTGCATGAGACAGACTTGAAGTTTAGGGGTATACTTCATTTATACATTGTGAATATATTGAAAACCTTATCCTGTCAAATGCTAAAGACCTGCCTGCATCTGAAGTGGAAAGGATCTTTTGGTCATGCAAAAGCATCCAAATTTCTTTTCAACTTTGATTTGTAAGAACTGATCCAAGACCCATAGGAGTAGACAGAAATATGGATTTCATCATGTTTTTGAATTAGACTGTCATCATGGAGTTACAATTATGAGGCTCCCAGCCGCAAAGCTGCTGCTATTATTAGCTCCACAAGCTTCCCTTCTTTCCACCTCTATAGCATGCACAAATACAACAAAGATTTGGCAGGACTTCCTCAGCACTAACAGCAAGTAGCATGGCAGCATTTTCCACTGGTGATTAATAATTCTCTTTCACAGATACAGAAATATTCACAGAGTCTGGAAATACCAGATATCATAAACAATTAAAAGCTTAAAATTACTTCATACAGTGCTCACAGAAAATGAACTTAAGCATGAGGAAAACAACGATGAAAAGGCATTTATTATTACGCAGTCCATCGAGGATCTGCCA
The DNA here is from genome assembly GCA_013390005.1 of Calyptomena viridis. Lineage (NCBI taxonomy): Eukaryota > Metazoa > Chordata > Aves > Passeriformes > Eurylaimidae > Calyptomena > Calyptomena viridis. Next base: position 29,896 of record WEIV01006030.1, on the reverse strand, counting down.
AGAACTGATGAAAATATCTTCAGGCTGATGTTAGTCCAATGAAAATTGGATCCAATCTTTCTTCATTTATTTTTTTTTTTTAAGCAAGAGAGGGAAAAAAAGGAAAGAGCCAGAAGGTTTAAAATAAAAATGCTTTTGACACTGATGTCCTGGCAGTGGGGCTGTAAAGGAGTGCTGGTACAAGGAGTGCTGGTTACCAGGAGTGCTGGTATTGGGAAACCTCAGGTATACCTGGGAGACACACAGCACAAGAGTCAACACGCAGATTGGCATAACTCTTTGCTTCTCCAAGGGGTCTTTGTCATGTGGGGACTCACCCTGCGCTTCAGACAGAGCAGTATCTACTTACTTTCCAAACACTAGACTTCTATGCACTACTGGATCATTAATGTACAAGTGTTCGGAAGAGACACAACTTCATAATTTCATAAGCATCCATGCTATCCAGATGAATAAAGGAAACAAGGTTTTTAGTCTAAACAGAAAAACATCTGGACTAAATGTTAATGTCATGAGCACTGTCATCAACAGTACTGAACCTTTTCTCTGCGACAGCCTGCTTTGTAGCCTAATTACAAATTCTAGAAATACCAACTCAAATATTAGCGTTTAATCATGTCACTGTTACTATTTAGAAGTTCTGCAGAACTCAAGACTACTCCTCTGTGTCAAACTCCTCATTCTAATTCATGTTTACAGGTTGTGCTAGTGTTAAGTCAAAAGGAAAAAGCTTTTACAAAAATACTAATGAAAATAAGACAGAATTATGTCCAAAGCAATTAGTGGAAATAATGGAGAACACCTTCCTGATCTGCAACAGGTATCAAGAGATATCTCTTCCCCAAAATAGGCTCTAAAGCACTGTCAATAGTAAATTTAGACAACTACACAACTACAACTAAAAACCACACTAGTCAATAGTTTGGATAGACACAATGACAGCAACTGAATGAGCAAGTATAGCTCATTTAGCAGCCTCCTTCACTAACTTAAAAAGAATGCAAGACTAATATGAAAAAAACCCCATTAAAATATATATTGCCAAATCTACTAGAACTTAATTATTTCTGAGATGAAAAGTAGCTGTTACAAACAAATACCTAATGTGGAGACAAGCATGTTGGAGAAGTTATGCCAGGTCGGAGTGGGGAAATGTTATACCCCCTGAGAACTACTATGTCCACCAAAATGTGAAATGCTCTGCAGGAACTTCTTGTTTCTAGTAAATGAGGGGAAAAAAAAGAATGTTTATGCTTTTTGACAGCCAAGTGTCAGCAATTTCTAGCAGCAACTCCTATAAAATACTATTTTCATGTTTGGTTGGGAGGGGGGGGTTGGCTTTTTTTTTTTTCTTTTTTAGCACACGGGGTGGTTTCTGGCTGTGTGCACACATAAGACACACAAACCGTTCATGTTGTGTCATCTCTTATTCCAGATCAACATACTACCTGAATTCTTGGGCAGACAACACTGCCTCAAAGACTGCTTTAAGGAGAGCCCAAGGCACAGCGGGAACTTACCTCTCTGTCACCTAAATTACAACTATACAAAATGTCATATAATCTGTACAACGTGCCTTCTCAAGAGTCAGAATCTGTTCTTCCAAGCTTCCTGTGGCTTTCTGCCATTTCCTAAGTGTTTCCTGAAGGAAACCAGGCAATTTGTGAGAGATGAGGATTTGGGATTTTTTTCCCCACCTCTAACTCAGACACTATTTTACTTGAGATCTCAAATGGATGCAGAGGTTGTAGAGCTGAGAAAAGCAATGATGTATTGAGGGAATAGTTAAATTGTATAGTTCGCTTTCTGTGATTACATTTTAGACACTAGCTTGCCATTAAGATAATTTCCTCTTAGCCAGTGTCTTCCTTTCATGAACTTTTTCCCCTCTGCTTTCATTTATCTGCTTTCTATGATTAAGCTTACAGTGATTGACAGGTGTTTTACTTTCCAAGAGAGGAATCAAATGTATTTTCAAATGTATTCAAATTAATCAGAGCTTACGAGTCATTCAGCTACCTTCAAATGCCCACTCACCAACCAATCCACACAAATACAATGCTCAGTGTTCCTGATGCACAAGCCTTGTGCAGCTCTTGAAATTATAAACTGAGAATTATATTATGCTCAGATGAGAGTTCCCTGCATAAATTGCCTAAGATAACATGAACTCTTTTTTATGTGTCTCTCTCTCAGTTAACAGACTTAAAATTCAGCTATAATATAAGAGAAGCAAACTAACCTGCAGCCCTACATAAAAAGAAAATAAATCTTCTACTCGAGTAGGTGGCCCAGTATGGCTGCACAGCCATGCACACCCAAACATCCAGTGTCACTCAACTGGTCTGTCCTTTCCCTGTTCAAGAGTTTGGAAAACATCATGTGAGAAGGAAACAAACTATTAATAACTGAATGAGAATTGGCAACAAAAAAATACTTTGCTCACTACTTCCCAAAGCAGCTGTCAAATCCCTTCAGCCCTAACTAACAGCCAGGAGCTTAAAACCTTGACAGGAAGAAAACAATTGGCTGTGGTGAGGTGTTTCAGACCTTCTCATTACAGTCACTCCTCCAAGCTAACAGTTCCTAGGAACACATCTCTGCCAGTTTCCCACAGACCAGTTGCAACGGTGATAAGTGGTGGCCCTGTCTTCCTTGTCAATTGTCCAAACTGAAAGCTGTCTCCCATCTACTAAATCCACAGGTGAGCTAGTTAAAATAGTCAAGAATTGACTGATCCCTCCAAGTAAATTCACACAGATTCATTCAGAGCTGTATTTCTTCATTTTGTTTCAGGTATTTTTCTTCTGTGAAAGCAGACCCTTAGGTCCCATGGCAAATATAGATTCAAATATTGGCAGAGGTAGATGCTTTCTGTCTTATCAGTATATTTCATTCACACATCTCCAATCATTTTACAGCAATTTCTCAATCCTCCAAATACGACCAATGTCATTATTTTTATTACTTACATAGCAGCAATGCTTTGGGTTGTATTAGGCTTTCAGTTTATACATGCATACAGCAAACTGCCATTGTTCAATGAGGCAAAATGGCCTATTTCATGGGAAGACATCAAAGGCCCAGTACATGTTGCAGTGTCTGATTTCAGCCACACAACTATTTATCAGCAGCTTGAATTGTTACTTGTGCAAGACGTCCCTTTCTGTTACAACTGGTGAGAGTTCACCCTTACAATTTTCAGATAAGAGATCCTCAATATTTGTCAAGAGAGTTGTGATTTCAAACACACATAACTTAAACATTCATGAATTTCTCCTGAAGATAAGAATTGCTCTAGAAGTGGAAAACTAGGACCCTGCGGCACAAGGGCATTGTTTCTTCACAAGAAGACTGAAACACTCATTTTAAAATTATTTATGATCATCTGTACTCAAAGAATGACAAAGTTAGATCTGCATATTGAAGACCTCTACATGCCTTTTACCAGGAGCAGTAGGAACCACAAACTCCAAACTTCCTGACACCATCAAATGCGAGTTTTAAAAGCTGCCTTTGACCCAGCCTTCATTTGTATCACACCTCTCTCCCTCTTACATACAGATACAGGCAGATATGCATTCAGAATGGTTCATTCACCCACAAATGCCATTTCAATCATCATAAATTCAGACTGCATTTGCAACCACTTCCGTTAAAAGGGGTTTTTTTAGAAAAATTGTGCTTGCATCTGACTTTTGGACACCACACACAGAGTTTTCTGCCTTCTTTTTCCTGGGTAGTTGATCGTACTCATAAACAGAAAGCAGAAAGCAAATTCCCTTTTCCCCTCTGCCAAAAGGATTTGAACACCTCTTTCAGGTGCATGGCTCCATTCACCAGCCGGCATAAAAACTCAGTTCAAACTCCAAAGTGCACAGAGATGCTGTGAGGGAAGATCTCCTTAAAAGCAGGAACTGGAACTGAGGCCCCCCAGCTTCCTTCAGCCTGGTGAGAGAATGCTGCTCCAGCCTGGATACACAGGGCCTCACCAGGAGGTGGGATCCCCATGTCCTGACTCCTGCTTTGGCAAATGCCTTCACCACTGGTTCAAAACAGAAAGTCTCAGTTAGACAGACAATGACACCTAATCCCAGAATGCCCCTGGACATCAGTTTTACCATTCTCTTCATATTCTCAAATCAGTGAGAAAAATTAACTTACTGAACCTGAAAGCTATCCCAGTTTTATCTAATAGTCTCTTCCTTCAGCTTTGCAACTCTAACCCTTCATTTCCCTGAACTAAAATGTTTCATTTGATCTTACAGACAGCTTTTCATGTAAGTTTTCTCCTCTTCTGTTTTTCCACTTCACTGAGGCAATGCAAAGCATTTAATTTTCATTTGAGAGGCAGGCAGGTTTGAAGAGTTCAGCTGTAGCTTAAGTGAGGCAGAGGCACAGACTGTACATCGTTGTGGTTACGTGCTTTTAAGTGATCAATAAAACATTGATTGTTTAACTATCATGCTTTGCCATCTCTACCTCTTCAATGTTCTAATGTCACATTGGGCTAAACTTAAATACCTTGGGTGACATCTTCTTGCTTCTTCCTAAGGGACATTGTTATAACAGTTTTCTCCTTGATCCACTGTTCTGAGATGAGAAAAGAGAGACATGACAGAGATCTTGTCCTTCAGTAAGCGGCCTCGCTTCCATTGGTAGTACTGGGACAGTAAATCTTAACCTTTAAGCATCACTGAAACATGATCTTTTGAGTTTTAGAGTTGCATGAGTACCCAGGAGCAGCCACCAGCAAAGCCGTATCTCAGATTAGGAGTTCAATGAAGCTTTGTAATCTCAGTTTAACTCCTCCTTGCACTGCGTCACAGGGTCTTTAGTTCCCCATGTGCATTTATGGTTTATATTTCCATAGCATAATCTTGTTTTTAAAACAAGAAAGGCATTTCCAAGGAGCTAGTCATATTATGTTTTATGTTACCCGATTTCTAGTCTCATATTTCATATAAACTGATTTTTATCCCAAGTGTAGGAATATAAAACACCATCGTCCTGATCAGAAATTAAGTCTGTGAGAGGCATATTATACTCTCACTTTCCTGAAAATGGGAACTGTTGCCATGAAGGGGTTGGAGAAGCTGCTGGAAGCCTGGTGGGTTTTGTGTTGCCACAGACCAACAGCAGGTGCTGTGACATTCTGCTTTATCACCATCACATTGTGCTGTGGTGCAGCAGGAGAGGAAGTAAAGGTTTGCCACATCCCTCATACAACTTGGGGTCCACAACCAGGGCCTCATACACTTGAGATCCACTTGGGAACAGTTCCCAATGCAAAGCATAACATACAAATAGACACTTCAACGGCGCTGTAAAATTTTTTTCTTATGACAAGGATTGTATTTTACTACAGTGTACAAATTCATTTACTGTTCAGAATTAAGCAAACAAAACAAAAAATCACTTTCTTTCTGACTCCATGAGAGCTCTCCTCTCCTTTCTGCTCTTTCTTACGCCTTTGTAAGACATCTAGTCTACAAAAATTACTAGTCCCAAAACTACTTAAATTTGTCCAGGTGAGAAGATAGATGATCCTATACCAGAGGCATATGCTGAGACATTAAAAATATATATCAAGAAAACTATTTCCTTAGCAACTGAAGAGTGTAGCAGACACTTCAGCAGTTAAGTACGTGTAGAAATAATACCAGACTCCACAAAGAGAGTATTTCAATATAATGGAAACAGTCATCTAATGGAGAATTTTGGGACCAAAAAAAAAGACAGTGTTATCCAAAGTAATGTCAGTCATGGATCTAAACTCAAGCAAGGACAACAGTAGGTATGGCCCAGTGTACCACTCTGAGTATCAGTAAACAATGCTTAGATCAACCTGTTATGTGTGCATACCTGACAAAGACACAGCTGGGCAATCTAACAGGGAGCTCAGAGAAAATAAGTGTTTGCACATACAGAAAACGCTGAAAAGCTTCTTGCTGGCATTGCTTTCAACTAAAAGGTTACAATTCTCAGAAACACAAAGCACTCATTATACAACCAGCACCAGCGACCGAAAGCTGGATTTTGGCAATAGCTTCAGCATCCCACATAAATGAAAAGTACGTTAAATTTTTCACATAGTGACATCCTAATCAAATGAACTGCTTTTAGGACTGTCTCCCTTACTGCATAATAACCCCATTTCTCAAGGGAACTCTTCCATCAGTTAGGATTTGCCACACAACTTCTGTGTGCCCACTTCCCTACTGCAATCACAGCTTAAGAGCAGGTGGATCCGAGCCATCGTCGTGTCTTTCTAATCACAGACTGTCCAGGGGCTGGGAAAGACTAACACATTTTAGAGGACTCAGAGGCTTGTCTCATTCCCCTCCCCTGCTGTCTCCCCAAATGCCCCTGAACTCTCCCAACATGCATCTTTATCACCACTCTGCCAACAGCACAGATTTGTATCAGGCTTTATCTGTCTCTGCACTACTGACAGCACAGAGGCCTCACTGCAGAGGTTTTGGCACCAGATTCATAAAAAGAAGGTACAGTGCTTTCAGACTTCCACCAGCTTTTTTCAAAAAGCCACAGGACCAAACATTTTATCTTGAGATGAAACAGCACAACTCCTACAATTCCTGGCATGGGGACTCCTTGTTGACTCTGTTGAAGCAAGCCTACAGCACATGCACACACCTGGGCTAGTCTGCACAAAGCAGGTTTCCATTCTTTTAATTTAGCCATTTCCCTACACTTTGAGCTACTATTATACACTAAATAAAATCTAGAGAAACTTAAAAGTTTTGACTTCTACCCTTTCCTTCCTGATTTTTATCTAATGCTAGGCTTTCTAGCAAATATTTGACTGAAAAGGCACAAAAGGAGCAAAGAGATGGTGCATTCATTACACCAGCACACTGGCAGATTTGCTTCATATTCAAATGGAAACCATTTGGCTCAGAAGCATCACTGCATAGTAAATCAGCTGTAATTTCCATTATTCTCATTGTGCTATAGGGGCATCCAGCCCAAAACGCCTGTTTGGCTGAAGTGGATGGAAGCACGAGGCAACGGCCTGGATCCAGCTTTTGTTCTTCAGTGACAGAAGGCTCTAGAAAATGCTGTCAAAGGAGGGCATGGCAATGCTGGCAGAGATTGTTTAATCCCCCTGAACTCTGAAACCTGCTCACTTATAACTTGGATCTGATGCCAGCCCTCAGGACCTGAGTTCCCCTGGCAGGATGCCAGTACTGGAGTATCTCTTGATGTGCTGCATGCTTTCTTTACATGGAAAAGCTGTTCTCTAGCTCAAGTGGTGGGTAATGAGCTGAACCACTGTGTTCCTTGCCTGGGTGGCTGTCTCCATCCTCAAAGCAGAGCTCTCAGGACCACCAGAACTATGATCAGAGGGTGACACATTGATGTGCAGGACAAGTGTGGCATCCTTGCTGCAGGGCAACATTGTGGGGGAAGTCAACACGCTCAAGTCCTCTCGCTGACTCCAAAAAGTGGCTGAAGAGACTAAATATACTGCCTGCCTTTGCTCTCTCAAAGCTAGGTCTTGTATCAAAGGAGGTAAAGAATTAAAATACTTGCCAACTGCCCTCCTCTCTCTGCTTCCCAAAGCTCAGGAGCAGAACAGTCAGGGCACAAAAATCTTTTTCCACCACACGAAGCTGAACCCATGAGGCCCCTCTCACATGGACATATAGTAGGAAGTGCTGGATATCACCAGTTACACCTGCAGCCCATTTATCTCTAACACAGTGCCAGATCCTCAACTTCTTAAAAGAGTTTTCTGGGGGGAAAAAAAAATAAAGATATTAAAAGAAGTGTATTTGACCTCCCAACTATTAGAAGGCCCTTGGAAAGATCTGCCAGAAACTTACTATGCTGCTGACCATGGACACTGGGAGGAGTGCCATGTCACTGGCACCTGGTGCCTGGACAGGTGTGATGAGCAGGGTGGTGGGAGGCCTGCAGGCAGATGTGCTGACCTCGGCACAACATGAGCTCAGCTGCTAACAGGCATTCCCATGTAGACAGAGGCAATAACTTCCACAGCAGCTTCAAGATATAAAGTATATTTCACTCATGATGTTGGACTAAGTGAAAACACTCTTTGAATGAGTGGTGGCCAGGAATCTTTTCAATTTTATTTCCAAATTCACTTCATTCCCCCTCAAACAATCCGGCTTACCCAGTTAGAAAAAGCCCAGTCCAGTCGCTATTAGACATTTCTCTGATGGAAGAGTTTTCCAGATCCAGCATTTCAAACAGAATTTGTCTTTTGTATTCCATTTGCCATTTCATACATGACTTCTTAGGAAATAAAGCACTGGTTTATTAATAAAGAAGATTATTTCTAGAACATTAATTTGCATTAAAACAGCTAAAATTCAAACGGGTGCTCTTCAAAATCATCATCCTTGCAATTCTGTAAGTTGAAAAGCTGTTGCTTTAGTAATTCATGCAATTTTCCAGCATTTATCTTAAATAGGACCTGTTCTTCAAGCCAGCTGCCCCCAGCACACTCTGTCTTGAACTTGGTTTGCTGCATTCCACCTTCCAATCTTGTCCAGGTGCAGTGGTGATTAAAAGATGATCCTTTTAACTTTGCTATTAGAAATTCTCCCTTGTGAGAGGCCCAAGTTTGTTGTTAAGGAGTGTAGAGCTGGTTGTGAACAGCTGGCTGCCTGCTGCTGCTCCAATGTGCAGACCCAGAAGGACTCAGCAGAGGCACAGGATGCTGCTCTTAGCTCAGTTAAGTTACTTCACAGGACATACTGTAACTAATCAGCACACAAACCTTATCTTTGCCCAACTCAAGAGAACAGGATTCCTCACAGGGAAGGCAAAAGTTTTTCTGTCTTAATAGATGTTTGGCATATCATATTGCATTTGATTATCTTCTTAAATCCATCGTTTGCTGGATCTACCATATTAAAGCTTTGAAGAAGCAGTCATCAGGCAGACAATATGGTTTAGATAAACAGACTACTTTAAGCCTGTACCTTGGAGGCAGGGAGAAGCTAGGCTCATCTCTGCATCACATCCAGCTCTGAAAACACTTGGTCCTTGTGCCTGTATTGGTTATTGAGACTGCATCTTGCCAAATGGTCTCCGGCGCTGGTGCTAAAGCAATGAGTCACTGTCAACTGCCCGAGAATTTCCAAGGCATTTACACGCTTCAATATAACATGCTGTTCTCTTTCTCAGAGAGGCTTCTTCACATTCAAAACCTGTTCAAGGACAAACCTACAGCAACTACTGACAGCAAAGCAGTGCTGAGACACCCCAAAACTTGTTGCTGTTGGCTTTGTAGTTGGTTCTGATTTTCACTGTGTCAGAGACTGAGCACTACCCCATTAGTGCTGCATCCAGAACTTTAGCTGTGCTCACAATCCCTAATGGGAGGTAGGGTGAGGAAGCACTGCAGCTACTCTGCTGCCAGCTTCATGCAGCAATTCACTGACCAATCACCACATCTCAGATGTGACCTGCCTGTTCTGCAGCCTCCAGCTTAACCCCAATGAAATGGGAGTACGATGGCAAGGTTGCTCTGTCTCCCTCCTGGGTACCTCAGGAGACACAAACAAGCCTCCTGAACTGCATGAAAATGTTTTGATGACTACGGTGACAAAGAGATGAAATCAAAACTTGGAACAGACCACATCATCCTTTCTATACACACAGACCATTAATTCTCCTAGCCGCAGTGCACCATGATGATGCCATATCTATTTTATAGGAGGGAATGGAAGACAGAAGAAAAGAAATTATATCTTAAAGGCTACCAGAGACATCTTTTTGTAGAGGAGAGATGTGGACTAGTATCTCCCAAATCTCAGGTTAATACACTACACGAAGTGTAGGACTCTGTGCCTCTTGTAGCCTTGGGACTACCTGATCAGAAGCTTTCTATGCCACTTATTGATACCAGCCACTACAGAGGTCTTGCAGGACCTAAGTGCTGCATAATGTCTATAGACTGAGGTACCAATATGATGACCCAGCTATGCCTTGCTGGATTTGTAGATAGCCACCCACACAGAAGTTAAACTCAAAAGGTTTCTGGCTAACCAAAATGGCTCCAAATACAGCCACAATTCACAGAGCATACACTCAAAATGGAATATTCACTGGCCTATATCCTCACTGACTGCAGGAAGAAATGGGGCAACAAATTTGCAAATGCATCATACACTGCATTGAGATGTGTTTTGCATATAAGGAACCAGGACTGGGATACTTCAGACTCCCTGTGGCTGATGGCAGCATCTCATCTATTTTTGTTGCTTGTTAATCTGCCCTGAACAAAGGCCTGAGGGTCAGGAGTCAGGACTGAGCTGTGATTGCTGCTGGGAAGGTCAAGCACTCTTGGGAAGTGCAAGATGCAATGGGAAACTCATCGTATCTGATGAGGCCATTGCTTCAATTAGGTCTTTTAAAGTCAGATGGTTAGAAAAGGAAACTTACATGCCTGGACAGAGAGCGACAGTTCTACTTTCTCCTTTGTCAAAGCTGAGATAGGGTCTGGACTCATATGTATGTCTTCCTTCTTCCCACACTTCACGGCCAGATTGAGGCCTAAATTTTGTGTCTAACTATAGCTGATGGCACCCTCTTAGCACTGGCAGTTTTAAGCAACAAGCAGATGCCTCACTATGCCTCTAACACACTGCTGGACGTAGCTTTAAAGCATCAAAACTTTGTTGAAAACATTTCCAGTTTGTATTAGTATTACAAAACCAAACAAGTATGTGGTGCTGGTATTGTTCTTTTATTTGGTTTTTTTTTTTTTACTGCCTATCTAGACTGTGGAACACACTTTAGTCTCTTAATAGTATCTGTCCACTTCAATATCACCTCCTACCTGGGAATCTTAAGTTGATTCAACTTCATAACAGCTTCTGAGACAAGGAAAATACTGCTTTTGCTGCCTGGCTGGAGAGTAAAGAGAGTGAATAGTCAGCCTAGCCTTTATACTAGATGCCAGTAGTAGAGAGAAAAGCAATCCTTGTTTTCCCAGCAATATAGGATGTTCATTTTAAGAATGAATGTTCAAAGGGCTCATTTATGCTGGCAGAACAGTTATATACAGTGCATTTAATAACTGGTGCAGTAAACAAGTTACTTTGACTTGTGTAACACAACTTTTAGTTCACTGTGATTGGTTGCTTTCAAGCAAAATCAAAGACATAGTGATAAAGCATCTAACTGCCATCACTATAATGGAGAAGTCAGTTTATCCAAGGGCATTAATTCAACCATGCTCCACTAGACCTATGTACACATAAAAAAAAACCCACTTCAGGTAAATGCAAATCAATTTCACTGCCACAATGGTGGGCAGGTCCCATGAATTTCCATTACTATAAAGAAGCTCTTATTGTCGGGTTAAGTTTCTCGGGTAGAAAATACTGCATATACAAAGTATGTTAGTTCAGAGAACCATAGAATGGTTTGGTTTGAAAGGAGCCTTTGAAGGACATCTAGTTCCAACATCCTTGCCATGGGCAAGAACATCTTTCACTAGACCCAGTTGATCAGAGTCCCATTCAACCTAGCCTTGAAAATTTCCAGGGATAGGGCATATACAGTTTGTCTGGGCAACCTCTTTCAGTGCCTCACTAGCTTCAAGTGAAGAATTTCTTCTTAATGTCGAATCTTAACCTACCCTCTTTCAGTTCAAAGCCATTGCTCCTTGTCCTATCACTACCTGCACTTTTAAAAAGTCCCTCTGCAGCTCTCGTTGGCTTCCTTTAGGTACTGGAAGCTCTTCTAAGTTCTGTCTGGAGCCTTTTCTTCTAAAATTAGAAAATTTTCTAAATCTTCTAATTTTAAAACAATCTCTCAGCCTGTCTGCACAGGAGAGGTGCTCCAGCCCTTTGATCATCTTTGTGGCCTCCTCTGGACTCACTCCAACAGGTCCACATCCTTCCTATGTTGAGGGTCCCAGAGCTGCAAGCATATCTTTCAATCACCAGAAGATGGTACTTCAAATTCAGAGTGCTGGGGGCTGCCATCAATTTCAAAATCAAAACCTGTTGGATTTAAAGGTCTTAACAATCTTAGACAGCTAAATTCTCAATGGAGCTGAACACCCTCAACCTCCCCATAGCTCAGTGGCTACACAGAGGGCTTAGCACCAGCATTGACATGAGCATCGCTCCTCAGCCTCTGAAATTCCCCCAGGTAGCCCTTCCTCACACACACGTTCAGGCACACTCAGAAGCTTCCCTGAGGTGAGGCTCAGGCAGACCTAGAGTGTTAAGAAACCTCAAGCTCTGGTTGACCCTGACAACCCTCCTGTTATGCCACAATCATTACTTTTGAAAGCCCCACCCTCTAGCCCAGGGCTCCTGCATTATGAGCAGTGCTGAGTTCACCAGGTGCTATTTCTAACAGGGTTTTCCATGACCTGGTCTATCAGCCACTGGCATACTCAGCATCCAAACCCTGCACAGCCAACAGAGTCATTTCCTCATGGACTCTTCTTGTTGCAGTAGCTTTATCCTTTCCAAAGATTAATGAATTCCCCTTTGCAGTGCCCTGTGACATTTTACTACCCATTTGTCCACAGAAGAAGGATTGCACATCTGCTCCTAGTATGGACTCATGCTTTATAATCAAGCCAGATTGTTTTCCTAATATCAATGCATGCAGTTCATCCTTTAACTTAAATCAATAAGGGTCAAAATAGGCTATGATTTTATCCATACAAAAAGGTTTGAGATAGTCTGCAAATAGCTGTATGGATTTTGTTGAACCTGAAGGATGACTTTGTTGAAAGAATGGAAAATTGCACATTTTCAACTAGTCAGAAAAAGAGGGAAATATCATCAGCTAGTGTCAGTGCAAGTGCACCTCTCAGGAATGCCAGAAACTAAGTAGGATTGGGGAAATGATTAAAGCATATTGCAATGCAACACTTACAGAGGCACCTCAATCCATATTGCGATATATATATCTATATATAAGTAAAAATTTAGGGAGAAACCATCAAACTATACTGTGATCTGTCTTCTTGTAAGGTAGGTGTTTGTCTTTTTTTTTTCTAGGCAGCTCTTTAAGGAAGAGACAAATATGAGGAAGAAACAGCAGTTGGATGCAAAGGATTTCCCAGGAGTAAGAATTCTATTTTCAAGAAATTTTAAAAGCATTCAAAAGAAATAAAACTGTATGCACATTGATGTTTTTTTTGAAATGAGAATCAGCCCTAGAAATATAAAATAATTTTTAAACCCCCCTACAAAACCTTTGTAGAAATTTTTTTTAACTCTCAGGAAAACTAAGATAGAGAATAGCTATGACTCAAGAAAATGTGGCTTCTGAAATGTCTGGTTTACCAGTATGATACATTTACATTGAAAATGTTAAAAATCCCATGAAATGGAACAGAAACATAAGAGGCATGAGTCAGCAGTAGGACAAGATCATCTTTCTTTTGATTTAAAAGAGCTTGAAGAAACTCTGAAACACAGAAGCATTCAGAAGTAAGCAATTTGAGGAACATTATATTTTTTTAATCTATACAATGAGGACTGACTAGACAGAATTAATGGGTGTTTTGCAAAAGCCCTGCAGTCATAGTAAGATGACTCATTTTACATTGTTCTTATGCAGCATGTGTATGGAAATCTGTATATCATATTTATATGCTACAATATATTTACATTGTATGCAAAATGCAGAACAAGAAAGTTCTTCCTACACTGTAAAAACATCATTTATATTCTTTTTTAATACAACTGATGCCAAGAAAAGAATGGTCTGAAATACCCACACTGTGTAAATGTGTAAAGCCACCCTCAAGGTGAAAAGAAGGAATTTTTGGCTTTCCAACCTGCTGCAATTCTGCACTATGGAAATGAGATGCCTTGGCTAATGGGGCAGCAAGACACCTCTGAGCTCCAGTGAGGACCTCCAATGAACAGCTCCTTCTACTGCTGACAACAGTATAATGGAAGGATATTCTGGACAGATAAATTTTCTGAGAAAAATATCCCAGTTAAATTTCTTTTTCGTCATATAATCCTGTGGAATAACTGTAGTCAGCTCATTTCATACAGTACAAAAAGGTTATACTTCTGAGACTGGCCACACAGAATCCAAAACATCACAGGTTTTCTCAGTCTCTGGACTTGTTTCACCACCCATTGTATTCATGGATTCATACAATCATAGCATAGTTCGAGTTGGAAGGGGCCTCTAAAGGTCATCTAGTCCAACCCTCCTGCAACGAGCAAGAATGCCTTCAACTAGATTGGATTGCTTAGAGCCCTGTTCTGATCTTGAATGTTTCCAGGGATGGGGCATCTGCCATCTCTCTGGGCAAACTGTGCTAGTGCCTCACCACACTCATTGTAAAAAATTTCTTCCTTATATTTAGTATGAATATACCCTCTTCTAGTTTAAAATCATTATCCTGTGTCCAATTGCTACAGAGCATACTAAAAAGTCTGTCCCCATGTTTCTCATTATCCCCTATTAATTTTCTCCTATTTTTAGGAAACCATAGCTGGAATGTCTCTTTGAAGTCTCACATGATTGTGTTGCTCCTAAAAGAAAATTGTAAGGTGGGTAATTGTAAGGGAGTAGAAGTCAAGCTTTTTAAACCAGAGTGAAATTAAATGTGCAACAAACAGCTGAAGCAAGATACCTAATCCTCAACATATCAAGAGAGCAACTTGATTGTTTGGTGCATTAGAATTATATTTTCAGAAGTCTACTTAATCCTATATAGATGTTATTGCTTTGTTTCAATTTTCCACCTACATTGGAACCAGTTATCTCATAAATTTTTAATTATTTTGTCCAAAATATAACTTATTCTCCACTGGTTCAATCAACTTCTCAATGAAAATTTTAGAGGAGATTATTTTGTCTTGGCTTCACTTCTTTTATTCTGCAGGAAGAACAAAGATGCTGAAAAGGTGCTTTATAAACCTGTTGTCAGCAGAGCAAGGTCTGCTGTGGTGTCAGGGCTGTGGGCAGAAGCTAAATGCTGCCTTCCTGCATGGCCACTTGCAGCCACTTGCATTAAGAAAACCATTCTGGACACAAAACTCTGTAAAGGACACGATGCTGCTACAGGTGGTGCAAGGCCTGGGAGGTTGCCATGATACACATAGAGCAATAGGTCTGCTAAATTTCACTATGGGCCATTCATGCCCTTAAAATACCTGATTTAGGGGAGCTAACTGCCCAATCACATCCTTCAGAGGTACAGGTCAGCATAGCTTCATTGAAATTACTGGAATTGTCTAAAGAGAAAAGCAGTTAACCAATTACTGAAACCTCTGCTTTCAGCAGTAGGCTAAAGCTATACAAAAATCCATCAAATGAAAAAAAAAAAATCTGCGCAATTTTGGAAGACATTCAACCCTTATCTCACTTTGAAGCTTGACATCATCATATTTCTCTTACCAATTTCTCTAAAGAAGTTTCACAGTATGTTTTGTGATCACAAATATAAATCTTGCAAAACATCTTTAAAGCTCTAATTGAAGTAAATTCCACAGCAAGCTAGAAGTGAGAGGCCACATGCTGCAAGTGGTTGTAGTTAGAGCCATACTGGAGTTCTTAGGACACCTGAGACACAGCACTTACAGAAGTAAGTTCCCTACAAGTCACAGCATTTCTGTTGAAGTGCTACGTACTTTTATAGCATTAGTTTTTAAAGGAAAAAAAGGCTCTGTGACAAATTAAAAGATTAAAAATTTCAAGTATCTGACAGCATTTTACAGTGATGTTCAGAAGTTGTCTCCATGCAGTCATTATTCTGCCTTTATTCACCAACCCACATCACTTCCTTATTGTGCTGGATGTTAAAGCCAGTGAGAGTACAACCTTTTCACATTCATGTTTTGCTCAGTCTGAATCTTTAATGTCCCTGTTTTACCATCCAAGATAAGTAAAAAAGTCCTACTGAATAGCAGCGCACAAATGACTAATACTAGATTTATCTTTTCTTCCTTCTCCTGAGGGATGCTTTAAAGCATCAGTCTAGGCTCAGACCTGCAGTGCCAACTTGTTACAAATTTAATGCACTAGGGGTTCAATGCAAGCATGCAGCCCAAGCCTGCATTTTTGAGAGATGTAATTCTAGGGAGTGAGAAGTAGTCAGGAATCCACCCAACCTATTAACATTTAGTCCTGCCTTTAAAATCTTATCAAAGCTTGGGAGAAAGGCAAGTATTTGCACACACATGCTATTCAGGGGCTCCAATCTTCCTGTTCTATAAATGAGCTCCATTTGGGCTGGGCTGCTCCAAAGTGTGGATGCAAGTCTTCAAAATCTGGCTGTAAGTGGGCTGTCAGCAATCTCTGTGTATTGCTCTATGTGCCTCTTGCAATGATGAATAGGCAAATTTCCAGTGTGTTTTTCACATTCATGTTAGAAGATGCAGTGAAGAAATTGATCGATCCAAAGTGAGACTTCAGTTAAGCAGCAATTATATGACACTATATTCTAAAGCCAGTAGATATAAAAAAATAGCAATTATTGACCAGAGGAAAAAGATTTTAGTACCTTAATGCCAATGACAAATAGTAGAACTTGTACTTGCATGAGCTATCCCACATGAGAGTTTCCTGGAAGTTTTTAAAAGTACATACATTGAGGGGTTTTGTTTGGTTTTGGTTTGTTGGGGTGTAGTATCTATGTAAATCAGATCCAAAATCAAAATACAGCACCTGAGAGGCATGTGGATTTATCATGTGCTTGTGGTTTCAGACTCCAAAAGACTTTCTTAAAACACTTTTCAGAGATACACACTGGATTTCCTATGCTGTAGATAGAATCTTATTTCACTACTGTTCTGGTGACTCATGGGGGTGCGATGCCAATTTTCTTCATTTCAATGCTTTGGCATTAGAGCAGATACTGCTCAGACTCAACAAACTGGGAAATGCAGGCCTTCCTGCTCATCCACGAGCAGAACAGGTAAAACTTCTAAACTGTTTTTATAACACTGCCTTTGATCAATCACAGCTGAAACAGAAAGCTTTCCATCAAAATCTAACAGATGTTTTTTGCACAATTTGCCCTCAGTTCACATATAAGACACAAGAAATGCCACTGCAAAAAAATGACTAGGAGAGACCAAAGTGAGAGAACATCACAGTTGAAACAACAAGATGATGCCTTGCGTGCATGACCCCTGTGTAAAAATACTTGATTCACTTCTGCACAAAGCTGCCCTATAAAAAGGTCAGATCTACTGTATTACCATCCTATAAATAATTCAGGGTTATAAAGCTTCTTATCTGATGTTTGAAAATTCAGAGGGCACACAAGAGTGCTTTTTGAATAAAGTCTTCATAAACCTTACAGATCCGAGTATATTAAACTGTGCTGCCTTTACCACAACCCTGACGAACGATGCATTTATCCTTTAGCCTACAAAACAGCAGGTCCTTGGGATTGTTTGCACAAGTTCTCAGTGAAGACACATTGAAAAGCAGTTTCTAACACACAGGCTCCTAATGCACAGGCTAAGTGCACAGGCCAGTCTGGGCTCAAAGAGCTAGAAAGAAACCATTGATTTGCACGTGGGCTCTTTCACACTAGATTTTGTACAAGCACGAAATAGGAGCTGATGTTTTCCATAATGAATTTTGATCTAAATACTCAGGAGGGAAAGAAAAGCTTTCTATCACTGCAGTGCAAACAAAGATATTTGTGAGAAACCAGGATAATACTAATGCCATACTTCCATACATTGCTGCATCTGAAACTTAACATTCTGAAACATTCTGCTGCTATCCATACACTGCAATTTTCACGTAATGTTGCATCTTGCTCTCTCTTTTTCTCTTAGTAGACAGATTTTAAAAAGTAGCATCAGAATTTTTGTTTTCAGAACTATTCAAAATATTTTAGTGAATAGCTTTTCAAGCTGTTGAAGTAAACCTGACATCAAGTACCAAAACACCGGTCATTTTAGAATATTTATCATCTTCTGGCATTTACTAATAAGAATTAAATGAAAAACAAAAGAAGGAAAGAGACGGTTTTGAAAATGACTGGACTTTATTAGCTAAATAAGCTAAATGCTTTTTTCTAGATGATATTTTAAAATATTTGCAATAAAGCGAAAATGTACCCTTAATCTGTTTGAACTATATTCCTCTTTATATAATTTCCCCACTGTTTTTATGGATTAAAAAAATGCAGAAGAAACATCTGTTTAACCTTAAAACACACAGTCTGTCCATTGTCTCCTATGGAAAACAGAAAATATATTGATTTTCCAGGGTTTTCTTCATTCTCTGCAATGGAAAATTGAAAATGACTTCAGCATGCTTACACCTTAGCCTAGGTCTGTATGGTCCAGCTGGCAATTCTGTAGGCCAAATTGATTCTTTGGGATTTTTTTCTACCTGTGCAACTACCTTTTCCCAGAAGAGATTGGGAACAGCTGCAGAGAATGACTGCTCAGCACTGACAGATGACTGTCTCTGCCTGTGTCTGTACCTACACCCCAAACTACAGTCACACCAAGATGCAGCTCAGCACTACAAGACACTTAGCAGTAGGAATATGAGGGACATGGAGGGGAATGATGATACATCTCTAACAACTCATGGGGATGGATCTGAAAAACTATTATCTGAATATGCCACTATCATTACTGGTTGTTTAAATATGAGCCCAATGCATGCTGTGTGCTATAAAGACACGCAAAAAGAAAAATCCTTAGCTTAAAGGAAGGCATCCTGTCCTATATTGTATGGCTACCACACAGAAACAGCCTTGAACTGGTTCCTCACATCTCTGAGAATATGTGTAGAGAGGTAAACTGCCTACCTGATCTACCTGATCAGGGGCAAAACATGAAGGAGCCAGCCCTCACCTCCTACTCTGATGAACCAGCCATCCAGCACAGAGGGAAAAAAATCCCACTACTCAGGACACGTAACAAATGCAATGATTCTCCTGGAGGCTGCAAATTACAATTTCCTCACAACAGTGTGGAGAAGTGATTAATTTTTTTGGATGGTAAATCCTTTCTAAGGTGCTGTGGGGGGCAGGAGAGCTATATATTGCAATTTACAAAGAGATGATGAACTGTGACCAAAGCCCATGTTCTCCAAGTTAAATCACTCCTACAGGACTGAATTCTACCAGAGACCTACCACAATCAATCACGTTCTCATAGAATAAAAACTGCAGAACATACAGTGGCAGAGTACCATCCTGGATGGGAAGAGGAAGAAAGACTACATGAAGAAATTTCCATGACTCTCATTTTCTCAGTATTATTCTTCCTTTTCACTTGTTTATCTTGTTCCAAAGTTCCTATTTCATATACAAAATAGGAAAGCAGATCCCAAATGCATTATATAAGTGCCTTAAAAATTTAAAATGAGTGCTTACAGTGTTGTTTTCACTTTATTTTGGTGAGAGAAATAATTAATATTCATGCAGGGAGAGCAGTATCAATTTACATTCATTTTGTTAGCTGTTAAATTGCTGTACATTCCCCACTCATTCTTATTACTCATCGCTATTTTCCTGCTCCCGTGGTAGCTGTAGGAGTGAACTCTTGGCTGCTGTCTGTCCACAGCACGTAGCTGTCTCTCAGTCAGCTTTAAAGTGTTAGCAGTCATGCTCTGATAAATCTGCCACGGTAGGAACAGGATTAGGTCTTACATTACTTTAGCAGGATCAGAACTAAGCCTTGAATCCTCGCATATGTTACACACACATACACATGCGCGCACCAGCAAGCAAAATATCTTCAGTGCTTCAAGAGCCTTGTAGTACCTCAGCTTTGCATCATTTGTTACGAAGACTATTAGGGAGAAGGGATGGACATGTGGTTCAAATGAGTGATAGCAAAGGAGTCCCACCAAGATACCACGGCAGAGCCAAGGCAAGCGTGTCTGCCCAGGGAAGGCACAGCAAGGGATGCTGAGCACAAAGCATCGTGCCAGCAGCCTGACCTGTCTCCTTGGCTGCTGCCACACACCAGAAACTGGCTGAAGTGAAGGTCATGCAATGCCCAGCAAGCAGCTAAAGACCACTGAGAAGAGTTCAGTGGATGGTAGCTGTGACAACAGCGCAGACTAGCTCATGGACTGTGTGCAAGCCTGAGGCTTTCTCCTTATGGCGCCCTATGCTGAATGCCTAATCTTGCAGCCCTGGCCAAGCCGCCTTCCAGGTTCATGCGAAAGGAGCACAAAGGGACACATCCTGTATCAAAAGCCTTGTGCATTGTCAGGACCCCTGCTCCTAAATAGGAGTTTTTCTTCCTTTTATCAAAGACCAATAACAGATAAAAGAAATCGGACTTGCAGCTTTTCCAGTTTCTTCTGTTGTTTATTAAGTTCTTATCTCAATTTCAGCGTGCCGTCCTAAACCCAGACTTAACACTCTGAAACATGTGCTGCAAAAAGCTGTGAAATGGCGACTGCAGTAAGGTTTTAAAGACTTCATTATCCAATTAAGTGATACAACGTACTATATTTACAATTCTGTACCAATAACCATCACCTGTTGCTAACATGTTTCTTCTACCTCAAATCTATTCTACCAATGCCTTTGTGCCACCTCCACTGCAGTACAAGGAGCAAGAAGAAGAAGAAGAAGAAAAGAGAACTTAGGGCAACACCCAAAATCTTCCATCTTGTCTTCTTTTATTTCCATACTATAAAACCCAAAACTACAAGTTTCACCTCTGTGATAAACTAAACTATAATCTAACTTAGGTTTTTACTACTTTTACTTCATCCATGAGTGTTGGAAGCTTTTCCCATGGGCACAGATCAAAGACTGTGCCCTCCTGGGGTTCCAGACCCTCCAGGGCAATATGAGGGGTAGTCCAGATATCCTGGACTCCAACAGTGCATCTGTACCCCCAATGCATGATTTGAGGAACAAGAAAGCTTCCCATGTTTGCAGTAGCCCACATTAATTAATTAGTTTTGCCTTAGAGAGGCAAACTCTCACTTATCCAGATACAAAGACACGCTTCTACACACTACAGAAACAGAGTGAGACCAAACAGTATATTCACTGAGATCTCACAGCACGGGACAAAATTTGCCTTAGGGACTTCCACTGAAGCTTCGTGTCATCATTCTCCAAAGACGACTGGGGCTTCAGGTCAGCACAGACTTGGGTGACTCCCAGGTGGGGCAGAATTGCAATTACAATATGAAATAACAAGTAACTAGTTGTAGGTACAGGTATCTCTTACTCTACAAAAGCGGAGTTATAAAGAGGTAAATTATAGCAGTATTATATAAAAGAGAAAAGCCTACTTTGTGCAAAACACACAGCAATAGAAGGATGTAATGGGCACATCTATTGCTTTGTTTTCAAAGGAAATCTAACTTTCTGGCATCTTAAAATACTTCAGCAGACAAAGATAAACCTGCTGTCACCCCTAATCAGCTGCAGATGCAACTAGAGAATGAGCAATGTCACCAACGAATGTAAAATCTAGAGCAGTTAATTGCTTAGGTGAGTGGACAGTCCACTTGAACATTTGGGAATCACGCTTTTTTCAAACCTAGCTGATAACAGGCATTCAGGCACATGGGAAGACATTGAAGAGAGACTTCTCTTAACCTAAAATATGTGTCTAGGCTACCCATTTAAAAATAATTCTGCAGTGACTTGTGAAAGTTAAGGTATCAGATCAGTTGAACTTTGGTGAAACATTACAATATTGGGTAATGTTTGGTGAAACATTACGATATTCCTCACTATAAGGAACAGTATTACTAATGTATTTTCCAAATAAAAATGGAACAAATAGATGGAAGTAGTTATTGTAACCACTATTTAGAATTCTGATGTAATTTGTCTTGGTCTAAAAGTCTCATTTATAAGAAAACAGGGAATGCCCTTAGATGGCACACCCGAGGCACACAGCTGGCATGGAGGCACACGATCTCCCAAAGGCAGGGCCTGATCTCTGTTTTCTCTATTAAGATTAAAACTGCCATGCAGCTAAAGCAATTATAAGCAACAAACGCCTGATGATCCACTTGCACTTACACTTCCCATATTAAAGGAATTATAAAAAAAAAAAAAACAAAACAGTCAGAGAGGGGCAGTTTTAGAGTAGGGCAGATGAAACTTTTCTGATCTTCCTATACTTCCCCAAGAGCTATTTCTGGTTGTGCTTTAAAACTGTCTGAAAGATGTCAGACATGCAAATTCCTTTCCCTGGCATCAGCTCCAAGAGGAGCAGAGCTGCAGCAAAAGGAGGAGCAGAGACTGGAGCTGAGCATCTGCTGTGTTATGTGGGAGCTCTGCAGCCTCCAACAGCTCTCCTTGCTCCTTCCAACCCCACCTGCACTTGCCTCTCCTATGAGCCATTGCTGTAAGAGATGGGCCCTCATTCTTTATTTCCCCTTCCAGTCCTGCAGCAGTCTTCTTGGAGCAGAGTTAACTTCTCTGCTGGAAAGTGTACTGCTCTCCTGAATTAGGGAACACCCACCTCCCACATGGCTGTCAGACAAAGCCCTAAATATTCCAGGTACTCTTCTCTGTGAGAAAACACTGAGCAGTTGGCTATCACTGCTACAACAGAAACTGCTACCAGATTGGGGAACCATTTAGGAAAATCTCAAGGGTCAACAGAAAAAGGGCAAGCAGAAAAGAGAAGCTCAGCTCAATCTCATTTGTAAAGCCCTAGGCAACTATTGCTGTATTTGCTGTGTTTTTCTTTTGGAACCTCTACATGTGCAAAGAGAAGTCTATGATACATACGTACTTTTCTCCAGAAGGCACCGGAAAATGTTCACTGAGCTCCAAGAAACTGTGGCTTCAGTTACCATCACTGTCCTGAACGGCATTCATTAAAACATTTGTGTGTGGTTCATCACATCGCCTACAGGCTGAACATCTCCTCCCAACCTCTTCAGAAAGCAGAGAAGCCTCATTCTGTTTCTGATGAAAGCAGTATCAACAACAGCTAACAACACCCATGAACATGCCACTGTGTAAGAATGCAGCATCTAACCATTAGGCAACACACTTCCTTCAGTGCATCCCCTCAAAAAAACATGAAGCATGTCCCTGCTTTCTAGCGAACCATTCTGCAGACACTGTCTTTCCACATGCTGGCTTCTCAAATATATGCTACAGAAATGGTCTCAGCAACTAAGGGCTGATTTATTTCCCTTCAGAAAATGAATGAAAAATTCTGATGAAAACCTGTTTCTGCTTCTCACAGGAGGCTTTTTCAGAACCATTGCACTAGTGTGGCAAAGCTACCCACAGTGAACTTGCAACAGAAGGGCAAAATAAAAGGAAAGAGGATGTTAGTGGAAAAAACCCACAGTAAATAACCTTCCACAATAGGCAATATCCATTTACATGAGAAATTGTAGCTATCTCTTTAGTGCAGACCTCAAAGAAGACAAGAAGTAGCCTGCTTGGAGAAAATTGAATACCTCTATCAGCAAGGTCTAGAGGAAACTTACACGTACCTCAGCACAGGGTCATTACCTGCCACTGAGATGTCATTCAGATAATGTGATAAATAACTGTATGTACGTCACTTCTATCACATTAGTCAAGCTGACAGCTCTTGCTTATAAAATATAAATAGGATAGATAACAATAGGATTAGTTCAGTTTCATCTAACTCAGCGCTGTTAATATCTTTTCATAAAAATGCACTCAGGAGTCTGCCTTGCAATCACCCAGGCATAACTTTGTTATCATGAACTAATTATTACGGACAGTTTGAAATGGCTACACATTTCTGTCTCTAGCAAACAGATTAAATCACTGCAAGATGTCTACAGCAATAATCATGCAAGACTGCTACGGTGAAAACTCCATCTTTTTCCTTAATGCTCCAAATATCACAAGCAACTGATTCACTGGTCAGGCTGTTTGTGGGATTACCAGTGAACATCCTAAGAACAGGCCATAGAGAAAAATGCTGACATCTTTCATGGAAGAACAGGAAAAATATAGCCTCAATTTCATAATTTTTTCCTCACCATGAGAAAACGGTATCTCAATGCTACAAGACACACCAAATTAAAGGAAGTTCATTGTCTCCCCCTACACAGGTGATCAGAAAGAGCAAATATGAGCCATGACACAGTACAAAAGAGAGTGGACAGCCTACAGTAATGCAGCAACAGCATTGCTAGTCATCTATCTACCAATGCACAGTGATGCAAATGAAAAACCTTATCTCACTCATGATTATTTTTCTATCTGGGCCTCACCACTTTCCTATAAATTCTTTCCTTGGATTTACTGGAGTTAACACCAGCCACAGAGGCAGAAAGCAGACACACCACCCATACAAACATTTTCCAAAGCAATTCTTTGCTTCTGGTGCTTTGGCAGCTCCAACTGACTGACAATAAATCACAGCTGTTGGCTGAGTCAAGGATTGTTTTAAATGCCATTGTCTGTAAAAACTCATACCAATTTAGTGGTGCTATGCTCTGATGAATGGAAGGCAGCAGTGTTGAAATCCATTTTAGAGTGACACCTTTACTGACAGTATTTTGTAAACAATGCAGGGGCTGATCTGAGGATCAAAGAGGAGCATGTAAATATTTTGTTGCAGCACTTATTGCAGGGATTTTATAAATAACTGTATATAAATATATATACATAGGAATTGCAATTACAGATCTTGGTTGATTTTGTTCAGTCCCTTTGTTCTTTGAAGTAAAACTCAGTCTTCTAGGAACCTCACAATACTGTCAACAGCATTTAACTCAAAATGGTTATTTTCCACCATTTGCTTTATCTTCCACAGAAGCTTTGTTTTGCTCCTGGTGACAAAACAAACTTGGTGCAAAGTTCCAGGAATTGGTGATACACACCTGCAGAGCCTCAATTATGGATTTTGCCAATATTCAAAAAGAAAAAAAGCAGAAGTGGATTGTATACACAATGAAGTAGCAGGTTTTTTACCTTGGTATTAACCTCAGGGTTGAAACCAGACTAGCTGGATAATCCAGTATACACAAGTTTTTCTTAGAGCCACTTCCATGAAGAAGACAAAAAATTAAAAGCAACTGACTATAACTGAACTTGTTTTTATCACTCAATTATCTAGAAATTACCAGGTACATTCATACTACTGTTGGAAAACTATTATAATTAACAACCATATCGATTTCCACTTACAAAGATGTCTTGGAAAAAAGTAATTGCTCAGTTTGACGAGACAATTCCCTTTTAACCACACAGAATTATGTGGCATTACAACCCTCTATGCAACAGCCTGTTCTCTGCCTTTCCTATGAGTGAAGATGTAGTAAAGAAGTACTCAGTCCTTTTGTGATCTGTGGTATAATTCATGCAATGGCAGTGCTTTTTCCTTTACTGTTCTCCCAGTGGGACTTAATACTGACTTGGAAGAATGGTACGTAATATTTCTGTCTGCTCAAGCTTTGTGTAAACAAACCACATCCATTAAAACCATCAAGTGTCTCTACATTTCTTAAGCTGACAACAAACTATTGGTTTGTGATGTACACTTCCCTTGAAAAAGGGGTTGTTGATATTGTTCTGTTGGTCCTTTAAAAGAGGAGGCTGTGATCTCTGAGGTGTTTTGCTGAAGGGGAAAACTTTGCATAACTTACGAGTCTTGCCTGCTCAGATTTCATCAAAAGCTTGGGAAAAATGGCATCATTCTGCCATGAGTCCTGTTGCATGATGGAGCAGATATCCAAAGAGGAGCAGGGCTGGTCAGGGGCGCTGTTCACACAAAAAATAGGCAGAATCTGTTGCTGATCTTGTTCTTATTGCTGATCTTGTGCCTACTGCCTAGTCCTCAGATCAGTCTGTTCTGAACTACTTGAGGGAGGAAAAGCAGCTATCAGGTAAAGATTTGATCCCACCTACACTAAATCAGCACAGTATACTTTCTTCTAGAAGCAAATTTTAAAGAAATTACAGCTCTCCCTGGGACTACCTCTTTTCTAGAAATAAAACTTCTGATGCATAAATGTAAAAGCATAGACCACCAACAGCATCACCATCTTCAACAAGGATAATTTTCCAGCAACTCCTAGACTATAACTTGAGAAGGAAATAATACATTTAAATTACATTGCAGGTTCAACAGTTCACAACAGATTTCTCTCAATTAGTACGAGAAAAAGCTTATTTCTTTTATAATGCTTATTAGCCATTTAACTAGTTTTCCTGCAGGCATGTACTATAAAGCCATAAAAGCAGATTTTTACACTGCAATAGCTTAAAAGTTGTGTGTCTGCAGCTACCTTAATGTTATTCTTTATTGAAGTCAGCACCATCAAATTTAGCCTTTTATCATTTGTAATCCTCAAACAGCTGATACAACTGCATGAAGATCCAAACACATTTATTTCCAATGCATCCATGGTCGAGCCCATTTATTTTGCTTGACTGCTGACAGTCCTACACAGTAATAGAAAACATTTTTGATTAGCTGAAATAAAGCACACTTCTAGCAAATGAACTCTTGATGAGGGTGTCATTTTCTATCATTCACTGAATTGGTTGAAGTTCTCAGTATTTAAAGTTGTTTAGACTGATTGTTCATTTGGGCTGGAATTTTATTCTTCATACCTATTTGTACTTCAGTTTATAAATTATTACTTTGATCTTGAAATGGAACAAGTAGAATGGTGTAATAGAAATATTTCAGTTGCTGTAGAGTCAAGGATTTACCTCATCTGCCTCTCTGTCCCATATGGAGCAGAAAGATCGTACTCTTTAGAGTTTCTGGGATTACATTTTTTACTATTTTAAGCCAAGATCTTGATTTCTGCTCTTCAGTATAAAATTTCCTACTCATCCTCCTATCCATTACAGCCATTCACTCACTTTGAACAGGAACACACCTTTCCCTTTCCCTCAGAGGAAAAGGAACATTTCAAACACAAAGCAGCAGAGAACTTCCAAAATCCCCCTGAAAAACTCATCACCTCTACCCAGTTCTGTTCCCCTTTTATGCTCTCTCTGGCAATTGCTGTCAGTGAGTCCAAAGAACAGGAACCACATGCCTGGGGGCTGCTGGCGCATGGTCCTCAGCTGAGGTTCCTTGACAGTGGCCCACCATAGGGAAAGATAACATTTGTGGTTAAGGAATACTTCAGTTTCCCTTGACATTTAATTATGCACAGTCACATTTTCTTGATCGTGAATGCCATTCTAAACATCAGCTCCTTGTTGCATTAAATGCCTGTCCATTCCCAGCACTAGCAAGCTCCTGCAATGTTCAGTTTCTAAGGCAGAGAGAGCACAGGTTCTGTAAAATGAATGGAAACAAAGTTCAGATTTGGTGTGCAGGGAAGGAGGAGGGAATAGGGAAAAGTGTTCCTTATACTGAACAATTCTGTGTTTTGTACCTATAACATGACAGCTTTGGGGAGCAGTAACAAGATCACTGTTAAAAATGGATTAGGAGCAGCATCACTTTTCTTTGCTGGGTCATGCTTTAAATATGATAAATAAAAGTCAATTCATTTTGTAATCAGTGGAGAATTAAATCACAAAACATCTTTTTATCATCTCTTCATCATGAATACTTCTGCATCAACAAAACATTACAGCATGCATTCTAACTTAGCAAACAAAACCTGCCATTTTCAATGAGTGTTGTGCTAAGATTTTTAGCAGGGCATAATCACCAAGAAAAAGACACTGTTACTGTTATGGCAGCCACAGTATAAATCAGAGATTCCTTTCACATTGACTTTTCCAGTAATGGCTGAGTGACAAAAAATCATTTAGACTTTTAAATGTCAGTTTTCCTAAAAGCTGAACTGGGGTAGTTGCTTTCTCTGGGATATATTTGAATCCTGCTGCAATAAAGCCATGTTTAAAACTAACTAGCAACGCAACTCTGCCATACAACCATAAAATCATAGAATGGTTTGGGTTGGGACAGACCTTAAAGATCATCCAGTTTCAATTCCCCTGCTGTGGGCAAGGACACCTTTCAATAGACCAGGCTTCTCTCAGCTCGATCCAGCCTAGGCTTGAACACCTCCAGGGATGGGGCATCCACAGCTTCTCTGGGCAACCTGTTCCAGTGCCTCACTACTCTCACAGTAAACAATTTTTTCCTAATATCTAATCTAAACCTGCTAACTCTTTTCTCCCAAGAAGAGTTAGAAAATACTCCCACGTTGCAATACCTTAACATCAAAGCTAATTCTTACTAAGTTGTTATCCTTACTGTTTGAAATCCAATAATACCACAATTTAAAAACAATACACCCTATTTTTGCATTTTCATATGCTACTTTAGAGAATTTATTAGGTTATTGTCAAATGGGAATCTAGCCTAGGCTACAGAAAAGACTTGGACAGTAAAATAGTACAGGCTCTAAACATACTAATTTACCTTTCTATTCTGTAAGACAAAGATTTCACTTATTGAATTGTCTTAAATTAAAAGAAAACAAACAAAAAATCTCTTAGCTTCTTCTTCTTATGATAAGGAATCACATTAGAGGTAGATACAAATCAATGTTTCCTTTTCAATCTATTTTCAATGTCCAGGCCATTGTACATTGACAAGGGGCAGATTTAGCACAGGAGTGTGATTTCAGTGACTTGCAGACACCTCACTATTGTATAATCATGCAGAAAAAGATGCACTGGCTTCAGTTTAAATTGCTTTTTTTTTGGAAGTTATTATAAGTAAGAGCAGAATAAGAACATCGGTGGGTACATTTATGCAAGGGCTGGTGGATGCAAAATCACAGAGAGAACATTTGCTGCATAAGTCTTGATGTCTCAAGACTTGTAAGACCTGATGCCTCGGGACTAACAAAAACAAGGAATGAGACATACATAGAAAGAAGCAATTCTGGAATAAATGCTAGAAGTTGAAGACCTATAGACATCTCAAACCAAAGACTGTTCCATAAGTGTGTGTAAACATCTATACACACAGACCTGTCAGTGTAATAACAGCAAGATTTGAGAGGGCAAAGGAAGGGTGTGTGAAGAAGGGAAATGCCAAAAGTACTTTTTGGTCCCTTCTGGCTCTGCCAGTGCCCTTGGCTCAGAAATACATGAAACACGGAACTGACTCAGCAGGTTTCAGACTTGGCACCTCAAACATAAATGCCCTCACACAGGCATGATCTTCAGCACCCATGCAATTCCTCCAATAACATGAAATAAACAAGGCAA
This sequence comes from Calyptomena viridis, assembly GCA_013390005.1. Taxonomy (NCBI): domain Eukaryota; kingdom Metazoa; phylum Chordata; class Aves; order Passeriformes; family Eurylaimidae; genus Calyptomena; species Calyptomena viridis. The sequence goes on along the minus strand of WEIV01006030.1, from coordinate 795 downwards.
GAAACCAATTCTTTCCACCAGAACTGGGGAACATAGACTTGGAGGGCAATGCCAGCTCTTCCAGGTCCAATCCTGTGCTGTCACAGACAATTGCAACCTCTCCATCAGCTTAACAAGTTCTGTCTTTGGCCTAATTCGATCTTTTTTTTTTTCCTATTTAAAAGTCAGTTTTAACATCTCATCATTTCCGTAATAAGAAACCTGATTTTTAATTCCATCTATATTTATCCATGATCAATGTAGATCTATTTGGCATAAGGCTTACTCTTTCTTTAGTAAGTAATGGATCTGAAGTCCCATTTTATTTCCTCTTGGAGCTCACCATTATAGTATTTTATACCAAAAGCAATGCTATGCCATTCTCTGCTCTCAAATTAAAGAAAACATATTGCCAGAAAACTATTTGACCACCAACTCTAAAAGAATTGAAAGAACAGTATGTCTTACAGGTCCAGCACATGAAAAACAAAGATTATTGACCTTGCTGCAGCATGTGAAGCATTCATTGTGGCCAGGAAAATGTTTTCCAAAGGTAAATTTTGGCAGCAAGGGCAGGCTCCCAGCTGGCAGTGAGTTTGCTCCATACCTGTTAAGAAGCATGCCCTGTTTCCTATTAGCTGGAAATTGTTAGGAATTCTCCACAGTTTCTCCAGGTAGCTTTTGTGGGTTTTTTTGGGTTTTGCGTTATTCTTACCTGTTAGTTATAAAAGAAGAATGATATTCCTAAGAGCAATTTGTTACAATATGTTTGTTTTTCAAGTAAATATACTAGGTGAAATTTAAAAAAAAAAAGAA
>WEIV01006029.1:156553-173196 GCA_013390005.1 Calyptomena viridis | reverse complement strand
AGACAGCTTAGAGAAGAACGAAAGGACAATCTGCCTCCCTCCCTGAAAGGGGCACCCCTTGAGAAGCTGTTTTACACCCAGCAGAAGTCTGTCCAGGAAGGTCAGAGGTAGCCATGTGATCAATATTACTTACAGCATATGCTCCTATTAAAAACGCTGCGTTTGCTCGTTTCCGCTGGTCAAAACTGGTGTAGTACACAATCTTCTTCCTTGACAGACTGAAATACTGTTTAAAGAAAAAATAAACAAAACACCGTATTTACTAAGCATACACTTTAAGAAGACAAAAAACCCCACTTTTCCAAAACTGAAAAAAGAAAAAAATCCTATATTCTTAATTTTAAAGAAGAAAAAATTACTGATACTCTGAACAAATCTTCTTGCATCACAGATAAGAGTACAGAAAAGCAGCTGCTGTATCAGGACAGATCTCTTTGTTGGCTGTAAAAAGAAATTCTATAAAATGCAGCTGAACCAAAACTTTCAGTATAAAAAACCTGAACTTTTCTTTCTCAAGTTTAAGTACTTGAAAGAATAGCTTATGAACACTGATTAAAGACACTGAAATTTACAGACTAAAACTTCCTCCTATATGTTAAATCTCTTTAGCATGTAATTCTGTAGAGAAGACAAAAGAAAAACTGAAGCAGTCAATCTAACAGGCTCTTTGTCAGTTAAACACTCTTGCATCTATGCTACCTAAAAATGGGTAACAGACATCTTTAGAAAGCTTCAATGGCAAAAATTTGTTTAAAATAAAAAGAAGAAAAGACTGCCTGAAAAATAGATGAGGCAAAGACAAAACTAGCAACTCTCAATTCTTCTTTCTTTAGGAAGAAAAGAAGCCTCCATCAGAATGCTGTGGACAAAACTCCCATTGAAAACAAAGCCAACAAGCACCAGAAAAGAACAATGACAAACTGCAGCAAAACTATTTAAAGCTAGAAAGAGATACGACTGTCACTTAAAAAAGGCAAGATGGACAATTTACTGCATTAATAACTTTTTAGCTTCATGAAGCGCTACAATTCCATGATATTCTGCAACACTATAATGCACGTTTTTCTTCACAGATTTTTACAGTACGACTCCAGTTTTGAGGAAGTCATGAAAAAACATACTGGATTCTGTTTCTAAATATTTGAAGCATGTTTCTATTTTCAGAGCTTTACATCCTATAACATGCCCTAATACCAGTGCTGCTGTTACCAAACTTCAGGTTTTTAACTCGGCACTGTTGACACTTGGGGGTGGAAGATAAAGTAACTGCTGCAGAACAGCATTTTACTTAAGTAGAGCCAACTGTATTTCACTTCCAGAAATCTGTAAATGCTGACTCTCAACTCTTGTTGCAGGTTTTAGAATAACTTTAACCACAGACTCAAATTTTGCAAAAAATCAAATAGCTGATAAACTCCAGAGAAAACTGATATAAGTACCAGAGGAAGCTTCTTACTCCCACAGAAACAGCACCTTCATGCAGTTCTAACTGTACCTCCCAGCCTGGTCCTATTAGCCACAACTTCCACAGGTAGGAGTGAGAGTCAATGCAACTGAGTGCACCTAAATGGGACAGTAACTCCCGAGACAGCTGGGTGCAGTTGACTGGAAGAGGCTGTATCTACACAACAACAGCAACATCTCTCTCGGTGTATGTGCAAACATACAAAGAACAAGTAGTTATTTAATTAGTGAAGCATTCAATTATTATTAAAACTTGACAAAATTAATCCCAGTATTTTAAGATTCCTCTCTTCTTCCCCCTCCTCAATTTTTTAATTTTAGTGTTCTCTAACTGCAAATCCACCCATGATGTGTAGGTGGGATAAGATTACAGCAGTTATGCAACAGTGACAGAACTTCAATTATAACTTATTGACTACTACTTACTTTAAAGCAAAGTTCTTTGCAGCAGTTTACCTAAAACACTACTTTAAACTGCAAAGCTAGCTAGCCAAAAGTTCCATGTAATAAGACCACAGTTCTGGTTTTATTTTATGGAATGGATTTTTTAATCATATGGGGATATCAAGTCATTCCAATTTTGAGACACTTTGTACCCAAAGTAGCCAGAAATTGAGGTTTCCAGAACATTTAAATCAAAACAATATATCAGTTTTATTGTCTCAATTTCAAAATGTAAGGGTTTAATCCTTATTATATGAAGTGTTTTTTGAATCCTGACTAAAGCTTTAACACAAAATTGAAAACTGACATTAGTTAATGGCTTACAGCATAGCAACAGTGGGAAATGGCAGCATTTAACTTTTCAGAAGCCTATAAAACAAACCACTGCTTTTATTTGCTCACTAGCTACAAAAAATCAAGTTTCACATTAAGCGTTTCCTGAAGTGTCAATGCAAAGCCTCTGTTAACACTAACATGCAAATTGTCTAGCTCTTTCAATATCAATACTAAGCTCTATGATCTACTTTAAAACATACTGATTTTCTGACCCTACCTAATAAGCTATGTTTGCTCCTTTGGATAGGTTCAATGATAAAAAGCTTTCAAGACAATTCTGGAAGGTGATGGTTTTTACAGCTCTAGAGCTCCACCTGAATGGATTAAAGCTTTAGTTCCCTGCACAACTCTGAAGAGCCAGGAATGTTCCAACAAGGATGTTTTCAATACAGGTTTACCTACAGAGTAGCTATAGTTGGTAATAGTTGGGAATAATCTCTTTTCCTAAAGCAACACTAAGACACAAACTATAAAAAGCACTAAGAGTATTTTTCTTTACCAGTAGGAAAATTTCACCAGTTTCACACATCATTCATTAAAAGACAAAATGTAACAATATAACACAACACTATCTGCCAAGATATATCCTAGAGGATACTGAAAGACAGTCTTTTGAATTAAAAGCAAAGGTTACCGGGAAAGTGTGGCTGGTTTTGTTTGAGGTAGCAAAATGAATTTGTAAGGTGTACAAGAGGGTTTCAAAACACATTATATTCATTCTAAGATTACTTTTTTTAATAATAGATAAATTCCTCTTTCTTGCAGACCTCAAGAGAGATTTACTTGCAGAGAAACTGATGACAGGCTTACAAAGTGCTGTGGTGGACAGTTACTAGATTGTGTAAAATCAGCAGATTATTTAACAGTATTTTATATAATGGATACGGTTTAACATAGCTGCACTGTTCAAGCAAGAAATTACTGCAATGTGTTTAATAAGCCTGGATCTATGCAAATGCTATTTTTATATATACACATGCAATATGTACATGTAAACAGCAGTAAATACAAGGCTGGCAAACTTCACAGAAAATTACTTATTAAAACATCTGCGCTCAACCCTGCCTCAAAATCTAGGCTGTCCTAAAGGAAATTACTGCAGTTTCACATGTCGGCTCAGCATCTTATTTATATTAATACAAAAAATAAGGCAAACTTCTGTGATTCAGCAGCAATACAGTTAGCACATAAAAAATGTTAACCTCATAGTTCATAATCTTGCCAGTACCTTTCCTCTCCTGCCTTTGATTTTCAATAATTACACCATTTCTATCAGCAACACTCCCTGATCCCCTCTGCTCCTGAATTTATTGAGAATGTGTAAGACCATACACAAATAAAACACAGCATGTTTTTTAAAGCAGTTTTTATGAAATCAGACTTACTTTAACAGGGAAAAAAATATTTCTTTCATAAATGAACCCCAGTTGCTTAGTCAAGCATTTTTTCCCCCAACAGAATTCAAATAACAAGTAGGAAGATAGCACAGCCAAGCATTTTTTCCTTGCTGTTGACTTGGCCAGTCAAAATCATCTCCACAGCAATTGAAATGTTACAAACATACCAAGGTCCAGAAGGTTTTCCTGTAAGGTATAACCAGGATTTTACCTCAAACTGTCTCAGCAAATGGGTACCTCAATACATTATTCAGCTCTTCAGAGCAGAATTATTTACTGTTTTCAAAATCAGTCAGCATAAATTTACCACAGTTTACTTTCAAACGTTGTTTTGCTATTAGCAGATTTCAAACTGGTACCCCCTTCTCCCTTCTCACAAGTCCCCCACAAAAGGAGAGAGGAAAGCAGAAGACTCCCTCCATGTCTAACTTCTCTCCCAAACCAAAAACAGATACAGCTGAAAGATTTGGAAGCAAAGTTTGTGGGGCTTGCTTGTTTCAATGAGATCTTATACTCTCATTTCTCCTGTTCCTATTCACAGAAGTTTCAAAATTAAAGAAGCCTAAGTCTTAAATTCCTTTTGAGACACTATATCCCTACAAAAGCCACCCCGTAACTTTTTTCTGTGCCACACTTCAAAACTCTTAAGAAAAGCACAGAAGTGCTTACCCAACCAAGGATATACTAAATCATCTGGGCTTAAGCACTGCGATTGCCTCAGGGTCCCAAGTGTTGCAGTATGGATAGCAACCATCCCATGATAATCTGTAATGTCTTTTACTTTCAAAACACCTCCTGCTGCTTGCCTTTACTGCAAAGGTACACAAGCAGCACGGTGCCCCAACAGGACTCTCTCTCTCTCATTAGTCCAATTGGCACTTCCCATGACCCGGCCTTCTGTCTTCCACACACGAGTTCAGGCCCCAGAACTTCCCTTGGGGACACTTGTGAAGGGCAGACATGGCAAGATGAGGTGTAGAAGGGCAGAAATTTTTAATCTGTAATCCTCGACTAGCAAAGCCAAGCAGTAGTCCCTGTAGCTAGGCCTACAGTACTGGTGTAGGCACACATGCAGAAGCATGATTCAGCCCTGGGACCTGGTCTTAGAAGCTGACAAACTCACTGCAGATAGTACCTCAATATATTTCATATTGCCATATATTTTAACTATTAGAAGAGCAAAGCTTACATTAGCAGTACTGGCCTACCCCAGGGGTAGTGCCAATCAGCCAGACTGTATCTATTCAAGGGTTAGTTTCTATACCACTTGGGCAGTATTCCAAGCTTTAGCTGTTTGGTTTCAGGTATTACTTTCAAGTGGTTGCACTATCAGGTTACTCTTCTTTCTTATGGACTACTAGTTTAAATTAACCTATATGGAATTGGCCTCTGGCAGCAACCAACTGCACCTCCTCAGAGGTGCTGAGCTGTGTGTCCTGGTCCTTGCCAGCTGTGCTCTTCACCTAACAGTGTCAGTATCTTTGTCCTCTTCAAAAAATATACAGAAGTTACATTAAAATGGCATCACAGTTTGCTAAATCGACTCAGCAAATATCAAAGTCAATAGTTCAGTTCCTACTTAGTTCCTTTGTTTATTTTTTCCATCATAATATCCAAACTTTATCATAATGCTTACAAGCCACTTCTGACAATTAGCTTGCCTCATTTAATGCAGATGATGGTCTCAAAAGAAGGATGAAGACTGTAGAGACATTGTTATTTAATACTGAATAATTTTAAAAAATCCCAGGGTATTTTTTAGTTGTGTACTTATTTTCTGGGAGAAACTCTTGGTACCTAGGGTCAAGATTGCAGGCATTCTGGTTCAATAATAAAAGTATGATGACACATTTCAACATGAGACTACATTTAGGTTCCAAACTGATCATAGCCTCAATGTGAATCTGGAAAAGACAGAACTGATCTCTCTAGCTTCCAAGGGCACAGGGAAGTTGGAATAGTAGGTTTATGGTTGGTTCTTCTCTGGAGTAACTGCTTCACAAAGCAAGCATTCTCCAGTTTTTAACAACTCAAATAAAAGGTCACAAGCAGCAGAATTAAGGTAACAAAAATAAGACTCCTATTGAGTGAGCATCGTTGGTCGTGTTTGAACAGGACACTGGCACTGGAAAACAGGGTGGTGACGTATTTATAAAGTCTCTTTAGTGTTATCACAGAAATGGCAAATCCAATGTTTTCCCAATATGAACACAGGCATTCACAATTAGAAGTAGTAGTTTAATTTTTTCTCTTTATAAATAACTTTTTATAGTAAGAAGTGATGTAAATTTTCACTAGAAGCACTTTTTTCTGCAAACAGTTTATACCAACTCTACAAACCCTTCAATTTCCAGAACTTCCTCTCAAGAACACATGGAATTTAGCAAGCCCCTAAAAGTAGCAGACAGCATGAATCCATTTGTGTGTTTCATTTGTGCAGTAAATATTGGCCTCAAGACACAGACATTTTTGATAAAGGGACCCTCTCAACAGTGGTCAAAGTTATCACATCTGTTGTCTGATTTTCCTCTTCTGTCAGTAACAGGTCTAATATTTCATATTACAAAGATTACAAATCTTTAATATTTAGTAAAGGTCTTCTCACTATTTGCCCAAAAGTCATATTAATTAGTAATCTGGAATTAACACATGTTTTATTTCTTGCAGGTGACAGATTTTCTATGCACACTGTAAATCACTTGGTCAGTTATTTGGAGAACAGGTAAGTTCTACAGCAACCCAGTCAGTGCAGTGGGGCTGCCTGGGATGGAGATGGGTTTCCCCACAGCAGCCCTGCACGATGCCAGGGCTTAGGTTTGTGACCAAAACCGTGCTGATAACACACTCTGTTTTACCTACTGCTCACACAGCATCAGGGCCTTCTGTTTATCACTCTGCCCCCTTTTCCACTAAGTGAGACTTACTTTAAACAGTGTGATTTGGACCCATGTTTTGTTCTTATTAATTTTGGGGGGGTTTTTTTGAATACCTGTTTTTCAGTTCCTCAGACCGGTGCCTCACCTGCTAAGCAAACATGAGGGCATCTTTTTTTTTCCCCACTTTTCAGAGGGAAAAGAACTAGGAACAAAGAATAGTCTTAAGAATTTAGTGGTAACCATCTAGATAATGGGCACCTAACCAGCACTTTCAAACTGGATAATCTTATTTCAATTTCAAAACACAAAAATATAGGAACATTGTTTTTAAAAAAGGCTTACCTTCAGTTTCTTATTCAGTTTACAGCAGTATCTGTATAACATTGCCAAATTTAAAGGTCCAAAATCTCCATAGAAACTGGGGGAAAAAACCAAAACTCAGTGTTATTTATACAAAAGAGCTAAGCAAATTTCAACATGCCTATTATTGATAATTACAAGCTGCAATCATTAACTTTTGAAGGATACTGAGTATCCAATATACATGAAACAACAGATAACTCCTTCAATGATTCATTTAGGAGGACAATATTAACTTAATTTTAACTTATTTGTAACTTCAGATTAAGATATTCCAGTAACTACCTTTCCCATTATATACATACACACACTAACTACAGAATTTTTTCTTCGTGTCATGATATCCAGTCTGGCTTTGGCCAAAACTACAGAGTAAAGAATTTCAAGACATGATCTACATTTAAGCCATGTTGATGTCATCCTAGATAAAGATTCAAAAACTGCTTAGGATGAGAGTATATCATTACATAGTATCAAGAGTAAGCTAAATAAGATTTCTTATGAGTAACAAAATTTATTTAATAATGCCCAGTCTTGATCTCTGAAATTTAAGCATATTTCTTTGTATCCCATCCTTCACTATTTCAGAGATTATGTATTACATACATACTTTACATCTAACTATTTTTACCTTTGCCCCCCCAGTCCTCATCTCTATAGACTGTTCTTCCAATTTATTATTTATTTCATGTTTTGATTATCAACTTAAGAACTCATTGTTCTTGTTTCTCTCTTTTTTATTTTTAAACATTCACATGACTTTTGAAGCAACAATCACCGGCCTTAAGGTAAGAGCCAGTAGCAGCAGTCTGTACAGGAAAATTATTGCACAACAGGAGATCCTGGCTAACCCTTCATATAGGCACCTTTGCACATAACAGCAGCTTTTATGCAAGTACCTTACAGCAACTTCTTCTAGAGCTTTCTCCCACTCCATCCATTGTGCAAAATTGCTCAAAATATAATTTGCAAGCTTCCTCCAGTAATTTTCCTTTTATGTATAGAAATCTTTACCTTGATGGTCTATGAAAATTTTTGATGCACATGTTATGAATTACAGTGAGAATGGACAATAACGTAAACTGGTTTAATCTGATCTACTTTAAGTGTTTTTAACAAAAAACCAGGATGCTTCTTGCCTACTCACAAACAAAACAAGCCATCAGCATCTGAATATGTATTATTTGGGGAATTACAAAGAAAAAAGTTGTTCTACACTTCTGGTCTTTGAAGGAGTGAAAGCTTACTGAAATGAGATGACAGAATAGGTGGCTGTACTTTCCAGCTGCTTTCTCCATGGCAGAGGTTTTGTTTTTCAGGAAAATTAATTACATTCCAGATGAACATAAGAAGAAAACTTATACTTTGAGGGCAGACAACCACTGGGAAGGAGTTGCATGGAGAAGAGAGAAGTTGTGGAGTCACAACCAATTTGTACAAGGATCTGAGCAACCCACCCACCAACTTCACTTTGAGCCCATTGCTTACGTATTACTCACACATTACTTATGTCCAGAGGTGCCCTCTGGCTTCACCTTCTGCTATTCTAAGCAGACACAACAAAAAATTAGCATTAATATCCTCCTTTCTAAATCTTCTCAAACAAGAAAGCCAAGAGTAGTGCAAAAAAGAGACAATTACATGAGTCTAAACACTGTCTAGGACAAGTAGCCTGCCTGCCACACCAATGCTATTTCAGTATCATCTAATATACAGTATTACATAACATGTTGGTTAAGATTCAGCCCTTAACAAAATATTAAGATGTAATTACAGAAGCTAATTATCTGGGTGAAAGACCAAGCTGTCCAACTATTAGAGCTCTATTTGCAGGTTGCAAAGAAATTAAAACTGGAGCTTAACAACCCTAGAGTGAATGTAGCTTCTAGAAAAGCCATATAGAAAGCTTACTAACATCTCTTCCTATACTGCCACACTAACACCTTCTCTCAATCAAAAAACTCCACCCCGTCTTACTTCATTAACACTAGAGTATACTTTCACTTAAATATATGATGGAAAATTAGAACTCAGGATTTTAAGATCATTTTAAAAAAATACTTCTTAAAGTAATTTTAAAAATCTGGAATGCCATAGCTACTGTAATACAGAATACTTTTTTAAAAACCACTGTGAGCAAAGTAGCTGAAATACTTAACTGAATACACAGTTTGCCATGCTTTAGGGTAAGTTCTTATTTTATTGTATTACTATTCATTTGCTAGAAGTATATCAATACGAAGTCATATCACGTGGAAAAGCAGAAGTGGATTAAATTCAAACAAGTGTAGGAAAAGTACATGAAAATCAATTTACAATTTAATGGAATGCAGCGATATGTTTCTGACTGCAGTACCACAGGACGCCACGTGAAGGCGCCATGAGCCAGTGAAAGCCTGAACTGGCACCTCTTCTGAATGCAAACATCCCTTTTTACTAAGCGTTTGAACATCACTGACCCTGGAGGTGCAGAAAAACCATAAACAAATTTCCTATCCTGAACTATTGAAGAGTGCCTGGTAATGGTCAATGTAGAAATCATAGTGTGGCAGACTTTTAATTGAATTGATAACTTCCACAGAATCACTGATTATACTGAGTTGGAAGAGATCCATCAGGATCATCGAGTCCAACAGCTGGCCCTGCACAGGACATCCCAACAATCACACCACGTGCCCGAGAGCCTTGTCCAAACACTTCTTGAACTCTGTCAAGCTCGGTGCTGTGACCACTTCCCTGAGGAGCCTGTTCTAGTGCCCAACCACCCTCTGGGTGAAAAACCTCCTGATATCCAACCTAAACCTCTCCTGACCCAGCTTCATGCTGTTTCCAGAGTCCTGCCACTGGTCAGAAGAGTGAAGAGATCGGTACCTGCCCCTCCTCTTCCCCTCCCAAGGAAGTTGTAACTGCAATGAGGTCTCCCCTCAGTGGTCTCTTCTCCAGGATGAACAAAGCAAGTGACAGCTGCTCCTCATAAAGCTTCCTCTCCAGATCCTTCACCATCCTTGCTGCCTGCCTTTGGAAGCTCTCTAATAGCTTCGTGTCTTGTTTACATTGTAGTGCCCAAAACTGCCTCAATATTCAAGGTGAGCCCACACCAGTGCAGGGCAGAGCGGGACAATCCCGTCCCTCACCTGGATGGACACATTGGCCCTCCTGACTCAGATTCAACTTGCCATCAATCAGGACCTCCAGGTCCCTTTTCACAGAGCTGTTCTTGAGCCTCTTGTTCCCATCTACACACACAACCAAGGTTGCCCCATCCCAGGTGCAGAATCTGGCACTTGCCCTTGTTAAACTTCATACAGCTGGTAATTGCCCACCTCCCTAATTTGTCAAGGTCCATATTAACATCAGTCAATTGATCAGGCCAAGATATCAAGTTATTTTCCAAAGATAAAATGCATTACTTATCCTTTACTCCAGATGCCTGATACTTCCTCCCTACAGACGAATACACCAGAGCAGTAGTTTTATATTGCCATTCACTTCCCATCAAGGGCATGATGTTACTTGCATGCCAACTTACTTGGCCATTGGTTTAGTAACTTGAAAAGAGAGGCACCATTCAACAATAGCCTTTATTTTCTAGAGTACATATTCTAGAACTAGAATACAATTAACTCCTTAAAATACAAAGTTTGCCTTCTTAAAGACTAGCAATCATATAAAGTCATTTTTCTCCCAAAACAGGAGGCCCTCAAGCTTGCAATTACTCAACCCGAAAGATAAAACCCAAGAACTTTGTGAAATAACAAAAATATAGCTTCCTACCTGCAAAACTGAACTGATTTTTTAGCATTTTACAATTAAAATTTACAAGTTTACAATCAAAATTAAGCAATGAGAATGTTTCTCTTATTGTAACTCAGCCTCCAGTTGCTTCTCCCTCTCTCTTTCCTAGACTGAAACATCCAAGTTGCTGCACTGAGGACCTTGCTGCACCTGCTCCAAGTCTGGCCACTAAGCAGTACAAGAACCAGGTGCTGCAGAAGTGGCCAAGTGGCTATTACAGGTATGTGCTTCAAATCATAAGCTGAACACATCTTACGTGCAAGTTTCTGGATGAGCATGAAGAGCATCAGCCCACACATTCATTACAACCTAACAGCTACTCAGGAAATCTTACCTACTCAGGCTTCTTTCTCCAACTCCTGCTTCCTAGAGTATGTTTCTCCTCCCTATTTCTTAAGCACGTGGAAAAGGGTGTGTTATTCAGTGGCACTGTTCCCCTGCTCTAGCCCACCAATTCCAGTAACGCGTGAACTGCTGGGAGCTTTCTTATCTGGGCTGAGACAAAATCCCTAACGCTTAATACTACTTAGGGATTGCACGCTTCTGGATAGACAGAGGAAGATACAGCACATAAAACCCTGGAAATATCACCTCACTGCTTCTATCTGCAAGGAGGAATAACACAGAGGCTCTGGATTATGCAAAAAAACCCCCAAGTATTAACTCCCTTTCCTCTTGGAACTTCCAAATCCTCCTCAAGATCCTGATTCTTCAAAATCCAACAAGAACTCATAGGTTTAAGTTATAGATAATTAAGTAACTATTCCAGATACACTCTTTTTAATGCAATGCTCCTTGACATAAATAAATTATCAAGAGGTTAATCCATAAAAACCTTCTATAAAAAGCTACCTGAAGATAGAAGAATCTTCAGGTCCTGTTGGTAGCCTAGTCTCTTTGGAAAAAAAAAGTCATATTAACAGAGGCCAAGATTCTTGTAAGGGGTTTCCTGTATCAAGCTACACTCCTGTCCAATATAAAAACTGGAGCCTAGAAAACAGTTCTCTTATCTCTTATCTTATACTGCAAAAAAAAAGAGAAAAAATTCCTCAATACTACTGGCAAATGCTTTTATCTTTTACATATGAAAAAGTGGAGGCTGATATGGTATAGTAATATATAGGTATAACATTTATGAAACTGTTGGACTGAAGAGCACACCACAAGTGTTAAAGGATAGCATTTTACAAGTGTCAAATGTAAAATTATGTCAGAAGTTCGAGTCTCAAGGAAAACTCTTCTGATTTTATTGTTTACAGTGAAATTAAAATTTCTCCTTTTAAAATGAAAAACAAAATAAAGCTGAAGTATTATTAATACTCATCTCTAAGAATTCAAAATGCAGAAGTTGCTGTAAGTTTTTCTCCTCTGTAATTACATTCACAATGATAGAAGTTTGAAGTCGGGAAATTTCCTTTTTTTTATTTTGGACATCAGCTTACTGAGTTTTCTTGGTCATCCAATAGTCAGGGTCAGGTCTTCAAAAATTACTGATGTGAACAAGGAACTCCCTGTTCCCTGTGTGAAGTGACAGTTCTGCTCATAACAAGGCTAAGTTTAAGTTTTCCATTTCCTTTCAAATGATATAAGCCACAGAACGATGGAGAAGTTCAGGTTTCCTATGCAAGTACTGTTACTGGAGACCCACAGAAAAGCAGCATTGAGCTAAAGCAAAACCAGCCACGTTAACCCTTACTCTTCTCACAGAGAAGAGAAACTGCTTCTCTGCATGTACACATGCAGTGGAGGAAACAGTAATAATTTAATATTGTTGTAGCTAAGCATTTGAGACCCTTAGTCTATTGCTGCATAACCAAAGTACCTAACATGAAGACTGCTGTGAAATGGGCAAATAACATACTTGAAAGAAAGGTTTAGTATAAAGCACAGGATATACAGACACTATCATATTAGCTCCTTTTACAGCTGCTTACACGATGTCAGAGATTAGATCGGCAAAAGCTGTTTATACAAAGTCAGAACAAACAACTGAATAAAACCTTTATGATTTATGAAGGCTGCCACTATAATTTACCAGTAAGAGATTCCCCTTTCACATTATTTTAATTTTGTTTGAGAGAACTACTTAAGGATAACGAGGACATTAAAAGTTGCTTTGATAAAACTACATGAGGGCCAAGTTAACCAGTCAAGTGTTGAATTCTCAATCCAGATCTGTTTACTGAAAGGTGAAACATGAAAGACACTATTCTTAGAGAATAAAAAGCTTTTTCCTAGTGCCTTATTCATTGAGGTCTTGCCAAGGCAAGACTTGTCTATTTGCCAAATTACAGTCTTCGTCGAGCTAGATTATTTCTCATTAACTCCATTTTTTTGAAGTAACAGTTACCTGCACTACATTACCCTTAAAGACTGTGTTCCCTTACAAACAGTGGCAAAGACTTTCTCAAGAGGAACCTCAGAGTATCAGAAAAGCTGACCAAGTCTTACAGACACAGAACTATCAAAAAACATATTTCAGAATTGTATAATTTCATTCAGCTTTCTTGTTCTAACAAAGGCATTTACATACCAGTTCCCCAGCACAAGAGGTTCAAGGTTAAACTGCAGCACATTTAACTAAAATAGTGACAGTTCTAGTAGTGAGTTCCTAGTCAGGCAGCATTTGAGATAGGCTTAAATGCTTTTAAGAACACCTTTATTATCTTTTTTAAAGCGTGAGTGTTTAAATAAGACAATGTTATGAATTCACAAGAACAGCTGAAAACTTCAAGTGAAAGCTACTCGGGGTTACATAACCACACTTTGTGTACAATTTAGTAATAAATCACATGACAAGCTGCAAGAGCAAGTCAGCATTTATCAGACCAAAACTTCCCAGACCATTAGATTTAGCACTACAGCTGTTTTGTTTAATAAATGGGGTATAATACTAATGTACAAGTTTACTTCCTTATTTCTCTTCAGGAGTGGAAGAGAAGGCAAGCGAGGCAGCACGTTTTTAAATACTACGTGATCCAGTAGCAGGCTCTCTGTAATCAGACAACTCCAAACCTACATATTCATGAGGTTTTCAGATCAGGTATTGCTTCAGTGAAGCAAACTGACACCTCTGTAAAGACAGCTAAATAAAATTCTGTAAAAAGTTAACAGAAGGAGAGCCCCAAGAAAAGCAGTTTACTTCTAAGCACACTGAAGTGTCTTTGTCTTGTCACTACTATGACGCATCTAGACAGTCAAGCCAATAAACACTTGTATTAATGTAATTCCTTAGGTACCTCAGAGGTGCTGAGGATTTCACCTCCTATCCTTGTTCAGAACACTCTGAGCAAGTCATTTCATAAAACAGCAGAAGCAGCCATGAAATTCTGATCCCAACAACCCAGGTAGGCCATTTTCAATAAAGATCCTGGAAACCACTATTCTGAGCTACAGCATTCCAAAACCCACTTCCAAGTATTTATTTTGCTATCATGTAACAAATACTTCTAATCACCTTCTCTGAAAGAAGGCTGCATTTTTGAGAAAACGAGCAGAAGATCTGATCAGGTATACAGAAGTTACACTCACTACTACTCATAGACAAGCCCTGGTGTCAGGCCCCTCACTTTGTGTGCAGCCTGTGAAACACAAAAGACTTCAAACTTGCTGATGAGCATAAGGGAAGCTATACCAAAATTAATATTTCCCCAAGAACTGAGAGTCTTGCATTCTATTCTTCAATTTGCCTCCAGCTCTCCAAATTCAGAAGAGTTCTAAATTAAAGAGTTGTATAAAATTGTAACCCTAATGACACCTGCTTTTGCTTCCCTGAGACCACAGAAACTTCCTTAAATACAACAGAAAAAAGGAGGGGGGGAAAATAAAACCAGGCATGGGTTTACTACTAAATATTACATACACTGATAGTGATAGGTGCTGCCAATACAATTATCACAGGAAAGTTCAGCAATGTTATGTAAAAGAGGTTATTATACAAAATTCCTTCATACCACCTGCTGTCACTTAATTTCTACCTCATATCACATTTTAGTATTTTGAGAGCATGAAAGGGAAAGTACTGTTAGGTATCAGATACAGAATACCTTTAAAACAGGCCAAATAGATTCAGAAAATACACAAGACAGGAGTCACAGGTCCAAAATCTTTAGATGTGCACTAGAAGATAAAGGGAACTTTGCTTCCTTCTATTACCTGATAATTATACCTGGTATCACATTACACATGATACGTAGTTAACAGATAACTGGGTTAAGGAGTATACCTATGGAATTTCCGTTACATGTTAAAGAAAATTACTTCCCCCCCCTCTAAATTCTCAGTATTTTTTGTTTCCTTTAATATGACACTGTCCTCACACAAAATACTCCAGTTATAGTCCTTGTTTAGTACAGTCATCTGTAACTAACAGTAGGGATCTGCTCCCCCCTCCCACCTGCAAAAAGATTCCTTCACCCTTCCTAGAAGCATATTAAGAATTAAAACCAAAATACCTTAGGTAAAGCATAACACAGAAGTCTAGAAGAGAAACAAGTTTTCCTTCATTAAAGAAAACAGAACATTTTCACATAACATAAATTGCTCAGGACTTTTCACAATTCTGCCCAAAGTCTCTTCCAACCTAAAATACTTAATGATCACTACAGAACCTACTCCAAACCCAAACAGCTGATTACAAAAGTCAGCTTTTGGAACTAACCATTGGAAACTGCAGTAGAAGATGCATAGCTTAAGATGAGAAAACCTCAAAAACATATGTAGAAAAGACACCCTAAAACTGCAAGCTGGGCATGGAGTACAATAAAACCCAAGGAAGATTGGTTTCCACCTTCCCAGGAGCAGTACTGAAGTCACTAGAGAAAAGAAGGAAGAATGGTTGATGCTCACAATTTCTTCAAACCATATTTAAAAGTTACACCTAAGATACGATTACACTTTTAGTTTCACATCTGCTGCAGCAACCCCTTTATCAGGCAGCTAGACACACCATCACACATGAAACAGTTGATCTGGGAACACAGCACAGAGCACCAACTTTTTAACCACAGCACAGAGTGATTACTTTATTTGTTTAGTGTATTTTGTCCTTTTTTAGGGTTTTGCTTTTTACCTTCTATGTGCAGTAAGTGTTTTCCAAACACATGAAGCTTTTACTTCACAGAAAATACTCTGTTGTTGTAAAGCTACAGAAGCCATCAAGAAATGCGATTTCAAAACCTTCTTATAAAACAAGTTGCAGATGCTCTTTAAAAGCACGTTTAAACATCACATTCCTATAACTCTGTAGTAAAGGTGATCACTTCATAGTCTCTATACAGTAAAATACAGAAAACATAAACTATTCTTTCATCTATTCACGCCAAGTAAGTCTTCTATCTAAGATACCATTTAATTAAAATATAATTAGTCTTAAGAGATCTTCTCCATGTTTTAAACAAACCTTACAAGGCTCAAATATCCTTCTCCTAGTTCAATCCCAATTTGAACCATTTAACTGGCCTTGCAGCTGTTTTTGTGGTTTTTTAACAGCAATCTTGTTAAACTAGTTTCAGCAAATAAATGTATTCGGGCTAACTTTACACTCATGTTCTGTGCAAGTAACTAAACGGCGCAAAAATATTCTAAATAGTATCAAAGCGCGTTGGGAAATCTCTCAGGTGATCGCTTTGAATACGCAAAACACAACAGATGACACTTACTTTTCATAGACCAGTTCCTCATCGGTGCAGAAGTAGTGGGTATTCACGGTACTTTTCGGTTTATTTCGTAAAGTAGCGAAGTACAACCGATCTGAAAGACAGATTAGGGGCACAGCGTCGGCCGGAGGAGGCAGATCCCCCGCCATCTCCCCGGGCACGCCCGTCACCCGCGGCCCCGGGGCGGAAGAGGCTCCGCCGCTGCTTTTTCAGCTGCGTGAGCGCCCGGACCGCTCCGCCCGCGGGCCCTGCGCTCCGGGACCCCCCGAATTCCCCTCGGGAGCGGCTCGGCGAGCGGGGCAGGCTCTGACCCG